>BQNB010159055.1:0-14954 GCA_026074375.1 Tanacetum coccineum | reverse complement strand
TGAGGATATGAAGGATTTGCATATGAATTTGCAACTAAAGCCAATGGATCATGATTCCTAGCATTTTTCTTTGCTCGAGAAGCATTTACATAAGGTTCACATTGACTCAAATAATCATAAAGTTTATCAAAATGTGCCTTGCTGAGTGTGTGAGTTTGACGAGTCAAGGTAACATATTTTCCCCACTCAAGTTGCAATGAGTTAAGAAATTTGGTGTTGATGTCTATTTCATTTGGTTTAATTTTGTTTCGATCTATGTTGTTCACGAGTGTTGATTACCTCTCATATACAGATGCAAGTGATTCACCAGTCTAAGCAGAAAACTGACCAAACTAATTCATAAGACTCGAATGCCTTTCATGTTGGCTTAAGTTTATACCTTGCAACAACATTTTAACACGTTGCCACATGCCTTGAGCATCTTCACAAGCATCAACAGAATTATATATATGATTGGGTATGCCTTGAAGAATGTAGTTCATAACCTTGATATCTGCATAATCCTGATTCCAGTCTTCAGTAGATGGATCTTTTATTGATTCTAGCATTTTCTTTTCGTCATTCTTTAGATCATCTACCATTTTCCGTTTTAAAGGACCATTATCAATTGAGTACCGCATCGATTCTCCTTCTTCAAATTTGTTATCAAGAAACCTTAAGAACTGACTTGCCTATGGCACATAGCTTCCTTTCTCTAGTATTGGAGGTCTTCCTTTAGTTCCAGACTCTACAAGTGTTTGTTGATTCGCAGTTGACATGATTTAGAAATCGATGAATATAATGCAAAGTGGATCATTTTGGAGATAAAGACTTGCTATCGTGAAATCGAAAAGAATGCAACACCAACTACACTTGTATTACACAACAATTTCTGAAGGTAGCGCTGTTATGAAACCACACAGAATTCTAAAAGCTCCAACTGTTATGAAAGCCCAATATTTTGAAAGTTACAATTTCCAAAAGCTTCAAATTGCGAAAGTAATATCAAAGTTTATTGTGATTCCAAAACCTTGATAACCATTGAGTACTGTAACCTTGTATACGAAACCTTGAATACAAAACCTTGATTACTGAAAGTTTGATGTACGAAACCTTGATTACCAAAAGTTCATAATACCGAAAGCCCCAAGCTATGAAAGTAAAAAGTTTCTGAAAGCTCACAAATAAGAAATCTCTACTTTTGTAAATTCCCAAATCCATAACTTTCATAAATTCTCAAATCCATAACTTTCGTAATTTCCAAAACCACAACTTTCATAATTTCTCAATCCAACACCGTAGAACTCTTAGGTTTGATGTTTTTTTAGAGTTAAAGTGAACTTATCTTATAACAACTATTCAAATGCTAAAAATCCTATAATTAATCGAAAGAAAAGTTTTTGTCTTCCAAAAGTATATAAAGTGCATGAAAAACAGTTTCCAAAAGTCCTAAGCAGTTTTACTAAACTACTAAATTCTCAAATAACAGTTACCGAAAGTCTTTCACGGGCTTCCGAAAGTTCTAAAACACTTAAAGAAACGGTTACCGAAAGCTTTTGCAGTTTTACAAAAGTGCTTAATATGCTAAAAAAGGTAACCGAAAGTGTTTTGGCAATTTTCCGAAAGTTCAAAAACGCGTAATAACAGTTATCGAAAGTGCTTATAGTTTTCCAAAATTTCTTAAATTCGTATATTTTTCGATCTAGTAGCTTAAATCTTGTAAACTACGCAATGATATCTAGTATTCGACGTTTAGAAAGTAACATGAATGCTATTTTGATCAAATTTATGTCAAATAGTAAAATTATCAATAAATAAATACGAAACTCACACGAAAACAATTACCGAAAGCTCCTAAGATTGAATTCATCACTATTTAGGATCGTTTGATTCATGAAAACATAATCTAGATCTCTCTCGATGATAAATACCACTTGTTAAACATTATGTTTGCATCATGTATCATATATGAAAGGTTTAAGCATAAGAGAGTAAGACTAGAGAGGTTTTTTTATCACTTTCAAATTTTCAATAAAAGAGAGAAAGTAAGAAAGGAAAGGATTATAAAATGTCAAGAGCTTTTAAACTATGTGTCTAATCTACTATTTATACTAATTTCCTACCCTACTTTCTTAAGTGGTAATTTGGTCAATGTAAGTTGTGTTGATCAAATTTCCCTTATTACATTATAAATAAAACTAAAATTACTTAATAATACATGACCAATTCATATAGAATAATAAACACTTTTTTATTCCTAACACATTACGTAACCTATATTACGATCTTCTTGTAGATCCTATCTCTTCATTCTCAATCTTGTGTAGTTGTGTAGACCCGACTAGTGTGTTAGCTCGGAATAGTTGTGTGAGGGTCGGTTAGTATTTATTGTTAGGATTAAGTGGTGTATTTATTTTGTACGTTGTTTAGTTTATATTTTACGTTTAAAAAAAGAAATGTAATATGTGTAAGTGAGATTAATTAAAAAATATCTCACTTACCACAAGTAGGAAAAGGTAGGTTAGAATGAATAAAGGATAAAGATTCTCATCTCTATAAATACCCCTTCATTAGTAAAGGGGATTAAGCTTGTTAAAATTGTAACTCATTTCCTTCACTTTTTTTTTTTTATAAAATTTGAAAATTGTGAAAGTCTTGAATCCTCTCTTACTATCTTTACTATTCTCAAACTGTATTCAAGTGTGATTCAATAATTTATTGACCTAACAAGTGGAATGATGCGCCTATAGAGATTTAAGAGTGATCTACTAGTGATATTCGATTCATTTATACGATGGGATGATTGAGTTTGTTGCGTGATGTTACCGAGTTTTTGGATTCGTGATCATTTTCGGTTGTATTTGTGCTACATCGAGTTGAATACGTGATCGTGATCTTATATGAGTTTGTTTTCGGTTGTATTTTGTATTGTATTTTTGTGTTATCGAGTTGTATTATCCAATTTTGGTTATATCAATATCATGATTGTGTGAGTATTACATTTTCGGTTATATCAAAAGTGTAAGTGTTAGTGTTAGTGTTTATCATTTTCGGTTTCATCGAATTTGATAAAATAGGTATCTTACATAATTTCGGTTATATCGATATTGTGTATTAGAGGTTTCTACATTTTCGGTTAAGATCAAAAACGTTTTCATTCAATCAATTTTGATCACATTCACGGTTATATCGTATTGTGTATCATTTTCAGTTGATACTTGATCATAGTTACACAAATTCGGTTTTATCGAACTTGTATACACCCTTTCGGATTTACTTAAAAAACGTTTTCATTCAACCGAAATTGATCATTTACGGTTTTATCGTATTTTGATTCATTTTTGGTTGATTCTTTTAATAACTATAAGATTTTCGGTTAACAGGGATAAAATCGGTTAAGTAACTAAATATCATAGGATTTATATCATTTTTGGTATTGTAATCGAGTTTAGTTGAAATTGTAAAAATTGGTATAATATTTGTTATAGTCGAGGTGTGTTGTTTATTCGAGAATAGTGGTTACCGAGAAAGATTTGTCCAATTACTGTTATGTCCGAGATCATTTTTCTGTCCGATAAAAACCTTGTCCAAGAAATTTGTGTCGGAGAATAGTGTTGTTCGATATCGGTGAATTTCGGTGGTGTTTTTGGTTAAGAATTGGGTGTTTTCGGTTATTAAATTGCGTAATACTTGGTTTCAAGCATTTTTGGTCAAATAACTGTTTTTACCGAAATTAGCCATTTTCAGTTACACAACCGTTTTGACTGAATTTGTAGATTTTTGGTTATCTAACCATTTTTAACCGAATTTGGGATTTTCGGTTACACATTTGCTAAGGACTGGAATTCGATTTGTGTAGTTTGTATACTTTGATTTTCGACTAAAGTATAACTCCATATTCGGTACTCAAAACGTTGATAAGTGAATTTTGGTTGGATTTGGATTTTCGTGGATTTAAATTTTCGTTGGATTCTGAGTTTCGGTTGAACATCATTTTCGGTTGGATTATAATTCTGTGGGATTTTGAATTTTGGTTGAACATCACTTTCGGTTGGATTATAAATTTTGTGGGATTTAAATTTCGGTTAAGAGTAATTTCAGTTGTGGTTTCGATCAAGACAAGTTTGTTTATTGTTTACACATATTACAAGGCAACACTTGATTATGCTAGAGTATTCGTGAACCATTTGAGTTGTTAAACGCTTTTAGTTCATTAATTTTCACAAGTAGAACTCTTTTTCGTCTAAAAAGATTAATTTATTGGTTCAAATACAATGTCGAGTACGAGTGCACATAAGCAGGCGCATGCAGATGTTGGGTCTGAGACTTGTCCTCCTATGCTAGAAAGATTAAGTTATGTATCGTGGCCAAGCAGATTTTAGAGAGACATTGACCGAAACAAGGAGACAAGAAATTTTCTTAAACATTCGATTGATAAAGGTTCATATCAGAAGAAAGTTATACCAGCTACCACTACTCAGCCTGAGAGGCCACAAACTGAAGATGATTTTACGAGTGATGATTTGAAGCATTATGAGGCAGACATGAAAGCAATGAATTTGATTCTTATGTCCATACCAAAGAACATTTACAATTTTGTAGATGCGAGTGAAAATGCAAGAGATATGTGGAACAGAACCAAACGGTTGATGCAGGGTACTTAGTTGAGTGAAATTGAAAGGGAGTCAAGCTTTGTCAATGAGTTTGATCAATTCACTACTGAACCTGGAGAATCACCTTTGTCTGTGTATAATTGCTTCTCCCAACTCATCAATGATATGAGCAAAAACAAATTCACACCTAAAAATGTCACAGTCAATACTAAGTTTCTGAATTGTTTACAGCCTGAATGGTACAAACATGTTACAAATTTTCATTTGGCAAAAGATCTCCAAAAGGATACATATGATATACTATTTGATCATCTTCAACAGCATGAAAATCTTGTCAATGCTTCTAGATCAAAAGGACAGCCAAGACTCATGACCCTCTTGCGTTAGTTGTAAACACCTATGCAAGTTGCTCATCTTCTCGATCACCAGCACCTTATTATGTCACACATACTCCTTCTATGGTTGATTACAAAGATGATTATCAAGGAGACTCAGTTTGTGATGATCAAGAGGATAGTCTTACTAAAGTAATAATGCTCCTTGGTCATGCAATCACACAACGATATTCTACACAACAAACAATCGCCTTCGCACCTCTTCAAACATAAGGAATCAAGCAGTTGTGCAAGCTGATAGAGTGAACATTCAAAGAAGAAATGTTGGGAATGGTGGTAGATTTGCAAGAAGGTCATTGAATACTTACGAGGAGTTTGCTGAGAGTAACAATGTTCAGAAAGAAACTAGGAATGATAATATACAGAGAACTTTACGAACTTCTTCATCAGGAAATGTTGCAAATGTTCAATGCTACAACTTCAATGCTAAAGGTCACTATACATGAGACTTTCCAAAACCAAGAGTTTGGGATTCCAAATACTTTATGGAACAAATGTTTCTTGCAAAGAAAAATGAAGCTAGGGTTATTCTTTCCAATAAACATAATGATTTTCTTCTCACTGATGCTTCTGAAATGGAAGATCTTGAAGAGTTTAGTGCAAACATATGTATGATGGCCAGAATTTAAAAGGTAGAGAGTGATTCTGAGGATGGGCCAAGCTATGATTGTGCATTCATTAGTGAGGTACAACATCCTTTGACAAGTTTCATGAATCCATTATTCTCTCAAAGTGATCATGAGCAAACGTATCATGAGTAACATGAAATTATTAACTCTACAATTAGAAATGATCAAATCAATAGTGATATTATATTTGATGGTCCAAATGTAGAAGTTAATAATGGAAAGTTGAACATGATAAAAATGCTCATGATGCATAAGATAATGCAATGGAAACGTTAGTTGGAAATGCTTTAAAAAAAAGTAGAAAAACAACAGACAATTGCTAAAAAGGTTAATTAACTAAATGTTGAGCTAACCAAAGAGCTTTATAAATATAAGGAAATGCTTCAGGTTTTGGAAAATAAAAAAGAACAAAAAACCAATTTTCTAACCGAATACATCGAGGCTGATAAACGTGCAAAACGGCTAGAAACTCAATTTCAATTACAGTATATTCAAGATCGAGATAAAATCAGGGCTTTAGAGAAAGAAAGAGACGAGTTACAAACAAGTGTTTTAAATGAACAAAAACAATCTTTGCAACTCAAAAATGAATATACTGCTTTGAAATATAAGTTTAATAAAGACGAAGATAAGTATCTCGATGATATTATGAATTTAGAAGAAAACATTAAAAAGAATGAAAATTTGATTATCAAAATGAGTAATTCCATTCAAGCTATGTTTATGATTGGTCCAAAACCAACTTCTTTTTATGATTCAAAGCTAAAACATGGTTTGTGTCACACCACGACGAAGGCGGAAATACGAGGCGTAACGAAGGATTGATCATCATAACACAAGATATCGATATAGAGAAAACTAAAAATGCATTTCAAAAAGTGTCACAACATCCTTCGACAAAAAGTGTGGGACTTGTGCCAAGACAAGTCGATGAATTCAACACATAGTACATATTATTACAAACCCACTCCCAACATAGGGCAAAATAAGTCTAAAACAATCCAAGAACATAATCATGAAAACAAAGTCTCAATGCAATCTTCCAACCATGATCCCCACGGGATAAGCTTAGGTCATCTAAGGCATCCTATCCTAAGCTTAGCGAGCATTCGCTTTACCTGAAAATGATACTCGAAAAGGTCAACATAAAGTTGATGAGCTCGTAGGTTTAGAAGTAAACCTAGTTGATGTGCCAAAATTTAAGTGGTGGAAAATTGTGCAATATGAAAGCAGAATGTATATAGTAATAATAGGTTTCCAACATAACAACACCTCATACCATAACAATCCAAACCAAATCACATATCAATAGGGGTCCACGCGCTGTTCTTGTCTTCCGAACCTATCGCCTACCAGCTGGAGCTACACAGTCGGCTAAGTAGAATTGAGCAAAGTCCATTTGGTACTTTGCAAAAATAGATCTCATAGTCTTTACATAGCGGTCACATAACATTCACATCACATTCATACACGCAATCATAGGCACATAGCATCATCCAAAGAATAAAAGATTTTGCACAGTAGTAAAAGCAGTTAAAAATAGATTTGAGTATCATTTTCTCCTAACGGAAAAGAGTTTTAAAAAAAGTGGGGCTACGATAACTCACTTTAACATAGATAATAAGTAGCAGAGAATATGATAGTCAAAAAACGACGTACAACGGCTTCCTGACATGACCTAGCAATTTGACTGATTCGAAAATATGTTTGAAATGGATTATTTGGATTTACTGTTTGAAAAGGATTATTTGGATTTGATGCATCGGATTTTCGAAAAAAACGTTTGAGTATTACGGATTTTAGTGGTATGGTTTGATAGGTGGTTGGTGATTTATACCCGAAAGAAAATATATCAATAGTATGTATTTAATAGTATACACTTATACTAGTTAAGAAAATAGACAAGTAAAAATAACAAGACTTAGATAATAGATATTAATAAATATGTTTCGGTAATCTATCTGGTAGCCTCAAGTTACCTAGTTTAATTGTATTGGTTATGATGAATGTCACGTTTTAGTTACACTAAATCATTAATAGAAGTTTTATAATTTATAAAATTATAAAATATATTTTTCGTCTTTTAGTCGGTTATTTAAAATAATAATATTTTATTATTTCGTCTTTTGTCGGATTTCTAAGAAATTAGTTTTTAGTAAAATATTCTAAGTATAATATTTTTATAAAATTTTGGCATGACCCGTTCGTTTATAAAACTTTTCCAAGGTTTTAAACCTCATTTTTCAAACACTTTTTCTTAAATAAATCAATTCCGACAAAACGAACAAAAATCCACATTTTGCGACGTTTGACCAAAGACACCATTTTTCCAAAAAGTCTGTTTTAAAAAAAGCGTTTAAATGACTAGTTTTGCTTATTGTCTAAGTGCTCAATGTATTCCCAAAATATTGTTATAGTTTTAAAATCCGTTTTACGGCCATTAAACAAGACCATTACGAAAATACTCAAAAATAAGCCCACAACATAAGCCAAGGCTCACGGACCAATACAAAGCCATGGTTTTAGGCTTACTTATTGGGACGTGGCCACATTAAAGCCTAGCAATATACTGCTTTTTTAGACTTATTAGTAAGCTGTTAAACTACGTGAGTTCTTAAGTCACAAAATATGCAATAACAAAACCATGCAATAATATGGACCACAAAAGGGTGTCAAAATAAGTCCAACTTCACACGGCTTATTAGGTCCTTTTGGGCCGTGAGCTACATAAGCCCAAAATAATAATAGTTAGCGTATAAATAAGCTAATAGGCTATGTAGTACTTTTAGTTATCAAAATAAGCTATCAAAATAAGTTATAAAAATATGACAAAAGAGGTAATTAACCAAAACCATTTTCTTTTTGTTTCTTTTTGTATTCGAACCTATAAGCCTAAAATAAGCTTAAATAAGCTTTTCGAATATCTTATTTTTTTAGCTAAGTAAGAAAAGAAGCTACCTAGTAACATAAAGTTATTCAACCATTCATCGTCCAAATATTAAAATGAATCAACCCTTGTTTTCCCTTTTCTTTTGTTCGAACCCCAAACGCACCCCTTTTAGTGACTTCGTTCACTTTTCGTGTTTGATTTTTAGAAAACGCACGTAGAACTAACATCTATGTATCATTAGACATTCAAAAGTACAAGAATTGTTGAAATAAAATAACTTACAAAAGAGGATCAGATAAAAGACGATAATAACATGAACCGACAACCCAAACGTTTATTTTATCCACCCAGTGAACGCTTATGATAAATCAACCCGAATAACTTAGAACCTTCTTGTTCTTGATCAAAATTTGAAAAATGAAATGTTTTGTGGTGTTGTGTGGTTCGGAAGGAGACAAGGAAAAAGAAGGAGAGAAAATGTTTAGTGTGTGTGACAATTTGTGTGGTATGTGTTTGTGAAATGAGAAGAATAAAACAAAATATACATGTCCTTCCTAGACAAGACTCCTAAAAATGAAGCCTTTGTCTCCTTGTGGTGGCCGACCTTGGTGGTATCCAAGGGGGTTCGGGTTGCTTCATTTTATGTCGGGTTACCTTATCGCTCATTGTTCGTGATTTTAAAACGTGACATGAAAGTTTTTGTGTTGTCTAATGAATGTAAAATATGTTTACTTAAACTTTGAATATTTACACTGTAAGTTTTATAGTTAAATTGTTTTAGATTTGTTATGGACATAAATGAGTCATGCCGGTACGCGCTGTTTGACATTTTAAGCTGTTTGTACGGGACAAACCTCTCGGAAAGTGATCAAATAAAGTTGTAAACCTCTAAAAGGAACATACATTAAATGAGCAATCTATTGACTAAAGAAATTATTGATTGATTACCGTCAACACAGTAAATTGTCTAACGGAAATAGTAATAGACAAAAAGTCAAAGGACCTAAATAGAACATTATAAACCTAGAAAATCGGCAAGGATTACAATTTGGGGTATAAAAATCCTTATAATCTCAAGAAAACAATATGATGCTTCATACCTTCATAGTTCAAATGTGCGTAATGTTTGTGACACTGAGGAGACAATTGATAATGCAACCAAGATTCAATTAAAAATGAATGAAAAATTAAAAGATCCGATTGTCATTGAGAAAAAAGTGAATTTTCATCTAATTGGTTTTGGAAAATTAAATTATCTTTATGAAACCTTTGTTGCACAAGCAGAACTATCTCTTAAACATAATTACTTTTTAGATACTTCTATATCTAATGCTGCTCCTACAAATGCAAGTACATCGAGTTCACCTCCTTTAATAATGCCTAAATCGAGCTAAAAGCTTAAATATTTTAATACTCTAGAGCATGAAATTAATAAATTACATAAGCTTTTGGAAGCTAAAACTACAGTAAAAAGTGATTTTTTTACAAATCGCGAGGATACAGTTTTTAGCAGATTTTGTTATGATGAGCTAAAACCGATTCTTGATTACTTGCAAGCGATTTACAAAGTCATTCAAAAGGAGTTTCCAGAAGATGTACAAGTAATGAAGAGTGTTTTTGCTTTAATAGAAAGTAATCATGATGACATATTACTTGTCCGACCTTTTTAACAAAGTCACTAAAGGTATTGTTGATCCGACCTTATTAACAAGACGACATGGGGATGACATATTACTTGTCCAAGTATATGTTGATGACATCATTTTTTGATCAAATAACTCAGATTTTTCAAAACATTTTGCAAATTTAATGAAAAACAACTTTAAGACGTCAATGATGGGTGAAATGAAGTTCTTCCTTGGACTTCAGGTTCATCAATCACCCTATGGAATCTTTATAAGTCAATCACAATATACCTTAGAGCTTTTAAAGAAACATGGAATGGATAGTTGCGATTTCATAAGCACATCAATGGCTACTGCCAGATGACGTGGGGGTAGAGAATACAATAGTTTACAACTCCCTAGGCAGTATACGTAACCGTTGTAGTGTAGTATAGGAAAGACTTGAGGGTTGTTATCGTTCTCTAGGGTAATAGTTTATGAAGGTTTGAACTAAATGTAACTAAGGTCTAAGGGTTGAGAGAAGATTGTTTTTGTATTTTTTTATATTTTATGAAAGCAAGTAAAATCTCGGGTTTAAAGGTGGTTTATTTTAAACTAATTAACTACTAATTCTAAATCTAATTTAATCTAATCTAACTATGTGGAAACTCGTATAGGTAAACAAACGTGTTTACTTAATCATGCATTACTCCTTAGTTGATCCTCCTAATCCTATTGCCTGTTACCCTTGTGATGTAGTGTGTAAGTATTTCCTAATTTATAAATGAATTACATAAACCCACCGTCTATGTAATATTCTGTTAAGGCAACGCACAAGTAAGGTAGTATGAAGACTATTGCGATGGTATCCTTTCTACAAAATCACGTTTCCCTAGACGTCTATGCTAATGTATTTTATAGCTAGTTTTCTAGAGCCTAACGTACACACTCATCAAGAAGAAGCAATAGTAAAAGGATTTACAAACCAAGTTTTATGCAATCATAAGTAAACACAAATAGATCTAGCCTAACATGTTAAAAGAAAGCGAAGAACGGTTAATTAAACAACACATAGACATATTGAAAGATTAAAGGATAAAAGAACTTCACTTGATTAAAACATGGAGTAATGGTGGATACAATAGGGTTAAAAAAACTCTAAAATGTTTGAAAATTCATTCCTAAGGTAGCACCCACAAATTACTCTAAGTTCCACACTTTAAAACCCTAAAATTATGAAAATATATATAGGGATACAATCACGACGGCGTCGCTTGTTATTTGCGACACCGTCAACCCGCGAATCTTCTATGGGCTTTTTTTGAGTCGGCTACTCTGACGCCGTCACCAAAGATCCTGACGCCATCTCTTAGGCCTCCTAATGTCGTTACAAAAGATCTATGACGACGTCTCCACGTATTGTATGCCCATTTGATATCAACTTTCGTGTAGAGTTGTAGTCTTGTCCATTTCTTCCCAAAAATGAGTCCAAGTCACATGTATTTCCTCTAATTTTCATCCAAGTGTTAAAAACATAAAAAACGATTAAGCACGTATTTTAGAGATATTTACATGATTTAGGGGGTTAAATGACCCCAAAAAGTGTATAATTTGACACCTCATCAAATACCCTTAAACTTGGAATTTGCTTATCCTCAAGCAAATGAGCTTTTCTACCTAGTCAATAGCAATATCGGAGGCATTTAACTTACTCTTTAAAGATATTTATGATACAACCAATTAGACCTCGTAATCAAAAGCACGGAAATTATATACTAGCACCTCACATAAGTGTTTGGATTCTCTTTTTCTGTCGGGTGTATAATGAATTATAACAATATAGGAAATGAAAAATTAACACTCATTACCTTGTAATAGCATATAAATTACCATATGCTTGATAAATAATCAAAGATCCATCGCTTTGGTGCAAGCACCTAGGTATTACTATCAAAGAGGTCTTTTAAGGGTTGTGATGTTTGGGTGTAAGTTAAATGGAAACAGATGGGAAATATTTGTGTTAACTTGGGTGAATTTGGGTGGTGGTGAGTTAATTATATATAAGAATACACGTAAAGGCGTTACTAAGCTATGACTCGACCACACTCGGATAAAGATATACAAACTCTACATCAAACTCTTTCCTTTTCTTTTCTTGAAACTATCTTGACATAAACATAAGCAAAATGGCAACCCGTACATTTTTTTTCACTATTTTCCGTTTTTCGATTTTTTTCTTTCTTTTTCTCTTTTTTCATTTTTTATATTTTTTTCGGTACACTTTTGCCCTGCCATTTGCTTGAACATAAATAAACATAACTCGGGGTTTATAAATGCACCCCTACATTTGAGTTTTTAATACTCAATAACATAAACTAACTAATGACCCGAATTAAGATGGATCAAAATAACATGGAGAATATTAGACAAACATGGGGGTAAGGACTTAACTTTTCTTCCCTATTTCTCCGCAAAATAAATATTACCATGAATCCCAATCGTCTTAAAACTGTATACAAGGATAATGACTTGACTTAGCAACCATGTACTCAAATAATTAACTAGGGTTAAACAAATGTGATAACAATAATGTACCAAATATGAGTACATAAAGGGAAGGCTAAGGAGATGTGGGTGTAACATTTGGTGGGGTGTAACAAATTTCAACTACTACATACTTCTGGAATAGTCTATTAAGGAATTCCAATGGAATCCCCTTTCGGTCGTCTCGTAATACATAATAAAAGAAAATGAAAATGATAGGCTCAGAGGGTTTTACTAGGGGGATCTTGCACTAAAAGTGAGTGCGAAGCAAGGGTGTGGGGGTAGTTACATGATCGAGGAGACCATTATAACCATACAAATATACAGGTTTAAAACAATGGGTTTATCCTAGTGCCTTTTATCATTTAGCAAATCCTAATAGTGCGGTCTCAGGATGCATCACTAAAGCAAGTTCTAGAATTTAATACACTACTAATACACTCTCATGTAATCCCAACCGATACTAATGCTCTAGAAAAAGCGACAAAACCACACATGCATGCCTAAATCCATGAACGCGACACATGCGATTGCTCAAATCCTTAACTCGAGCAAGCTAAAGGTTAAAATTAATTCCTAAAGATCTAAAGACGAATCTCATATTTTTGGGGTGAATTTTTTTTAGTGGTAGGCTTTTTATGCCAGTGATATAACTCCTATCCATGAGACGCTATTAATACTAAGTTTTCATCGGTTATGCCATAAAAAATTTAAATTTGGGTCAAAATTATCGTTTACGCTATGTTTCGGTATATTACTTATCTATTTAAGGACAAAGCAAATGGAAATGAAGGAATAGTTACTAAGGCTTTCTTTCCCCCTATACTTATTTTGAACATTGTCCCCAATGTTCTTTAAGTACTCGAAAAATGAATAAAGGGAATTTAAGAAAAGCAAAAGAAACTAGTACTCCGCTGGTTTTGCTTAAATTTGGAGAAGATACAAAATCAACCGGCTAAATCGTCATCCAAGAATCACCCACTTAAAAAACCTAAGAACTTTCAGGCTTCTTCTCATCAAATATACGTGTAATCAAAGACAAGAAACAACTACACCACGCGTAAAATTCTACCGGATAATAATATACAATCTTTGTTTTAGGGTTTAGACACTGCGAAAGCAATAAAGATATGATGAATTTACTAATATAATTATGGTTTTCTGTAAAGTTTAGAATAATTACAAATTATGGAAATTATACAAAATTTATTTTTCAAAAATTCAAGAACATATGAAATTTACTGTAGTTAGGCTGATGACGCCGTCTCTAGGCTCTTTAAATAAAATTTCCTTCGTTTCTGGAAAACAATTCTACACAAGTATTGATAACGCTCAAATTGAGTATGTTTTTAGTAGTGTTATTTGTACTTTTGTATAAGTTATTTGGATATTTATCGATAGTTTTGTTATTTTATTGTATCAAAGTGTGTTTGCAAGTTATTTGTAGCCAAGTACAGAAAAAGTGAAAAAAGAGCAAAGAAATCAAGTTTTATATGAGTACGAAGAATCCCAAATCAAGGCTAGAGATTAGAAGTATTTCAAGAGTACAAGAGCTAACCATTTGAGCTTCCAAGTCCCAAGGATGAGCCTAAACGAAGTATTACTAAAGTATAAAGACCCTCGAGCAAGCACGATTCAAACGGAGAGCTTAAACGAGAAATCGAGCGACATTCACCCAGGGACGAAGCTCTAGAAGGCCGGCTGAGACCTCCAGTTGGGCGGCTCCCCTGTGTCTGATGTACCCTTTTTATCTTGAAGCCCCTTGAATGATCAAGAAGAATCTAGACCCCTTTTTCCTGGCATCTTATGACCCTTTGGCCCTAAGGCAAGCATTGAATACCCCAAGGCCTATCTAGTAGTATAAATAGGGTACTTTGGCTAGTGTTTTGATATCAACAAATCTCATAATCAATCAATCTCATTACAAATATCTCTACTTGTTGATCCCAACTTAAGATTGATTCTTTGGCTTGTAAAGGCTAAGTTACTTTGGATAGAACCAAAACAACTATAGTAGAAACTTTATAAATACTAAAGAGTATACGGAATCTACTCTTTAATATTTAGAAGAATATTAATGAAACAGTAAACTATATGAACAATGATATCACTAAAAAGCTCCAATATTATGACAAGTCTAAGGTGGAGTGTTTCAACTGCCACAAGATGGGACACTTTGCAAAGGAATGCAGAGGACCAATGAACCAAGATAGCAAGAACAGGAATTAAGACAGCTCTAGAAGGACTATAAATGTGGAAGAAACTTCTTCCAAGGCCATGGTGGCTATTGATGGAGCTAT
>BQNB010159054.1:0-11776 GCA_026074375.1 Tanacetum coccineum | reverse complement strand
ACGACTTTGGTCCTTCTTGTTTCCATCTTGTTTCATTCATTATTTTGTCTTTATCAACTCAAATATAATTCCTAACAAAGACCATCCTAAATGGAAAAAGGTTGAAATGCCAAAGTTTTATAAATCTAAAAAATCATCTTCCAAAAAATCGAGGACATCAGAAAATACGTCACAAGGAAATTCGGATTCAACACACATTGGCGTAAATCTAAACGATGAAGCAACTGATTCAGAGGATGTAGAAGCTCAAGAGGTTCCTGCACTAATGGGCCGAGACCGGGCTTAGAAGAAAGGATCATCATTTGGTGCTCGTTCAGAAACTTCAATTGCAGGTGATTCTAATCTTGTTGACGTGTTGCTTAGTAAATTCACAATGGCTGCAACACCGTTTTTTACGCAGAGGAAGGAGTCCTCCTCTGAGTATTTACGAATTGCAGAGCGTGAATTGGAACTGGAAGAACGGAAGCGCCAGGAGCAAGGAGAATTGGAGAGACTAATGATTGCACAACGTGAAAAAGAATTAGACCTTCAACAAAAAATGTTTGAATTTCAGCAACAACAAAAATTTGAGGAGGACCTCAAGTATTACAATGAAGATCATGAGCATTTAACTAGCAGAGCTTTGTCTACGGCGTTGTTTTTGAAGAAAAAAATCAAGGAGCGTTGGAATTTAGACTATTAGTTTTTAGTTTTCGTATTTTAATTTCAGTATTTGTATTTCCGTATTTTAATTTCAGTATTTGTATTTCCGTATTTTAATTTCAGTATTTGTATTTCCGTATTTTAATTTCAATAATTTAATTTCCGTATTTTTATTTTAGTATTTGTATTTGTAATGTTTAATTATTTATTAATGTAATGTTTAAAAAAAAATTAGTTCAGCGTCCTCTGCGGTCAACACTACATGTGTTTGGTTACTGTGTGGTATAAAAGAGAGAAAGCTGAGTTGGCGCTGACGTAATGTCACCACTACATTCAGTCTAATGGTTATTACATTTGAGCGTGACATCTAAAGTGACTAAGTGAGTCACTGCTTCACAGTCCTTTGCAAAGTGACAGGTAGCTTTTTTTATATGGTCATTTTGCCCCACACATTGGAAAATGAAAGAAGTTTGTATTTACTTGTGGACTTCTTGTTGTTCCTCTTTGACCATCTAACGGCCATTCAACATTATTATATGCATGATATGATTCAAACTCCAAAGAATATGTTTTTAGTTTTGCCCTATTTTCTATAGTGACCCATGGTTCTCCTTTCTCTTATCTAGTCGTTTTTCACAATTTTTTTCTTTTGGTACTATTCGATGTATTAGACTGCATGTAAACCCTTGTCAGCGATAATTTACCTTTTTTTATGAGCGATTGCATGACCAAATGACCGTAATAAAGTGATTAGGGTAAAAAATAAAAGACACATACTCCATTTTAACACAAAAATGCTTCACAAGAACAATTTAATAAAACATGTCATACATGCAAACATGCAACACAACTCGGTCGCATATGCAACAAACTTCTTTTTCGTGGGGCACGACACATCAAAGAAGAAGCTAGTAATAGGGTGGGATGTGTTGGGTTGGTGCCACATAAGCTGAGGACGCACTGCTTTATTCTCCATTACGGCCAGTCTTATATTTTGTCACTTGTATTGTAAATGTGTTTGCTTGTAACCAATGTTCTTAGACGATTTTACATACGTTATGTACGATGTAAACACCTAAACATGTATTACAACATGTGATGAGTAACATGTTTATCATTTGCATATTGACAGCTTAATTTGACATTACTTGCATTTAAGATGACTTTAGAGAAAATACATGTTTTTTACAAAAATTAACACTACATTTAAAAAATCAATGGGTTTCTCGGAAACCAGCGAAAACCCTACTAGTTTCGCTCCTGAGTGGCCACGTCAACCTTATCGAAAAAGAAAGCTTTACCTAATTTAAACCCCGTGAGTTAATCAATAAAAAAAGAATTGTTGATTCATTCATAATAAATATTCACTATTGGTCGGGATTTGTGGTTAAGGATCTATGCAATTTGTTAGTTTAATAAGAGAAAGTTTTACTTATTGAGAATCGCATTTTGGTGGTCACAGTTAACCATTATTGTTACAAGTACACATGTTGTAAAGAAGTTATGAAATATGATTCAAGTGAAATTCTTTTTCTTTCTTTCGTACCAAAAGTTGTCTACGGAAAAATGATTTATTTGCCGAAATATGGTATATTTCACTTCGTGGGAGTTTGACATCTAGAATCAAGAATTCGAGGTAATATAGTGTCAATTGATACAACAAGATATTCTGAAGTTCTGAACCACTAGAGACTAAACCATTAAAGGCTTTTCACAAAAGATATATTTTGGCGAGAATATTTTCAGCTCGGATGCCTTTTGGCATCACAATTGTCTACCTCACAAAAAATAACTTTGACAACTTTATTTGCTCAGATGAACACCAACTCGAGTGAGCACGAGCCGAAGCTCGCACTCATATCCTTTTATTTACAAAATCTATTCATGGTAACCAGAGACGGAGCTAGAAATTTGTGGTAAGGGGGGTTCAAATTTTTTTTCGGTTCTAATATATAAATTTTTATTTTAGAAGCTAGATTGAAGTTTGAATCATTCGACATACGGTTCAATGATATTTTTTCCAGTAGTGACATACAATTACCTGATTAGTCGAGAAAATAAACAAAATGAGCAAAGGTTAGCGTAAATGGTGGCGAATATGCCTTAATGATAATACGTACTATTGTACTAATGTAAAGGTTTTTTTTAAAGAGGTTTAATCATAATATTCTAAGCATAACTGAAATGATAAATTAGAAATTAAAAGGGTTAAAAGTGAACTTATTAATATGTATAACACCAAGTCATTAAAATATAAAAATGCACAGTACTTTTTTTGTTTCCTTCCTGGTCATCTTCCTCATAAGACATGAGACCTCAAAACTCCATTGAAACAGGAAGCTTTCATCTTCCTCGTAAAATATAAGGTGTTTCCCGATATGTACATCCTAATCTTTCTTATACATACTTTCTGAAAGGCTTTCATCTTTAAGGTAGTTTTAGGGAACCACCTGGTCATAGGGTAAGCCTGCCATTGTTGGGGGTGGCCGAGCACCCTCCAGCCCCCCCCCCCCCCCCCACTGGCTCCGTCCCTGATGGTGACTCGTATTTTTTCAAAGATAAGTGACAACTAAACCAAAGCCCTTTCATAAGGCTACCCACTATGGTTTGGTCGACTGACTCGGTCGACGTCAGTCGATGTCGGTCGCTGCCATAGTGGCAGTCGGTCGTCCACTCGATCGCCGGAGACAAATATAGAAAAGTGTCGAGGTCACGACAACGGTCGAGCTAAGGGGAAAAAAAAGGTCCATTTTTTATTTTAATTATAAAAAAAAATTTAAAATTTTATAATTTAAAAACTTTAAAATACTATAAATACCCAACTTATTACACCATTTTATACACACATGCAACCCACTTATTCTTATACTTCTCATGTCTATACACACAATGGCTTCCTCTTCAAACCGCCGTGGAAAGGCCAATATGACGCAACCATGGATAACAACGGAAGAAATAACGTTGTGTACAACTTGGTGCAACGCAATGGAAACGTACGGGTCAGGAGACATCACGAAAAAAGGGTTTTGGGAGGATGTTTTTGATAACTTTGAGAAAGACATGGGAGGAACTATTCGAGAATATGATGCCATCGTCTCCAAATGAAAAAAATCGATTCTTCCCAAAATTGTTGCGTTTAGTGTCGTTTACAATGGTGTCTAACGGATGGACGATAACGGGTCTTCTGACCTCGTTTTGTTTCAAAATGTGTTAGCCGAATTTCAAACTATGTACAGACATCCCTTCACAATGGTGGCGCGTTAGAGAATTTTGAAAAATCATCCTGCTTGGACAGAAATTGAAGTGTCAACATACCAACAACGTAATAATTAAGTTTAGTTTAAGTTTGTAATGTATTTTATTTTATTATGTAATGTATTTGAATAATTATTATGTACTGTTCTTTATGTAATGTTTTTAAATGTATTGAATAATTCAATATTTATATTTTCAAATTTTAAATTCTAACGGCTACTTTTTCATTATAAATACCCATCACCATCTCCTCATTTTCTCACACAACTTCTTATCCAACTCTCTCACACATTCAAACCAATTCTATACACACACTATGGCTAACGAACAAAATGAGGTGCGAAATGCTATCATTAGCCGACTATGAAAGGAACAAGGAGTACCGGTTGATTAACAATTTGTTGGGGGAGATAAATCGTTATATGCTTCAGAATCTAGACCAGGCTGAGGAGGAAATGAGGGTGACTTCGCTACCTCTCGATGAGCCACTAAAAACCTTCACTTTGCAAACTCTACGTTTGATCTCGGTATCGGATAAGCGTATCGCAACCATCTTAGAGGCTGCTAGAGAAAAAATTATTGACAACATAAATAACAGAGACAAAATGATTAAGACTTACCATGCAATCTAAGAATGTGTTCTCGTATCGTTTCATGCGTTTACGTTTTTATCTATGCATTCTTTTTAATTACGATTTGAATTTTGTTGTTATGTAATGCTTTTTATTATTTATGTAATGTTTTTTATTATTAATGAAATTTAAATTTGAAGTTAAAAAAAATTGAAAATGAAAAAAAAAATGTCGCCTTATAGTGGCAAAAAACTTGTAGGTCGCTGGAAAGAGAAAACTGATGTGACACCGGAAAGTACAGGTCGGGACCAACTGCCATAGTGGGCAGCATAAATCATTAAATGCCTTATTCATTCTCGTCAAACAACAATAATTTAGTTATGGGTATATTGTTTTTTTAAGTAAGGAGCAAATGGTTATCACACCAACTCCTAGAATTAAGGGGACGTTTGTTATATAGGTTTTGTGTTCGTGGAATACAATGATAGTTTAAACTTATTTAAACTTATAGTTTGGTATGCTACAATCGGAATTAAAGAATGAAGTCAACGAAAAATCTGATTCCATTTTGAGTTGCTAGGTTTTCATGGAATGCATTTATTTTATGACAAAGGCACACACTCTCTAGCATTATCAACCACATATCTTATTATTTACACTTAGGCTAAACGTAGTGGTGACCGCACAAGCGATCGCCACCTCAGCGTTAACTCAGCTTTCTCTCTTCTAGACCACAGAGTGACCAAACACACGTAAATAAATTGAAGAAAAGTCATACCTGGTAAAAGAAATAAAGGGTATAGTAGTCATTGCATTCTTAAATAGCCATCTAATCAATCTTACCATTTGTATTGTGTTTTTGAAATTGTTTTTTACTTGTTTTTGTTTTGGTATTTTGTCACAAGTTTCGTTCATAATTATTCTTTTTTTTTTAATTTTGATTTTTCTTTGCATTGTTTACAGAATAGATGTTTATGAGAACAAGTTATGCAAAATGATGGAAATCCATGTGCGCATACATCGCACTTAAAATAGCCGATAATGACAACAACGTATGCACATGTCTTTAAGCATCTAAATATGTCTATTGTCACATGGCCAAACTATGGACCATCTCAATTGATATAGAAAAAAAAAAAAAAAAAAATTGTCTATGCACATGTTCTGATGTTCATATATTTTAATATGGTCACATGTGCCTATGTTAAAGAAATTCATCTTCTTTTTAGCACATGTAACCGATTTTCATTTTCACAAGGGGTTACATATTGTAGATTCTAAAGATGTAATAATATACCATACAACAAGAATTATGTATTATTTTTTTTCAGTTTCGCACTATGGATGCAGCAATTTTTTAGAAACATGTGTATTGGGAATGATTTATGTATTATTTCTTATAAACAAATCAAGCTTGAGTAATCTAATGTATATCGATGCATGAAAACTAGTAGAGTTAATAAACCATTAAATATATTTCACGATTAAAAAACATAAGAATCATCCTCTAAAATCTAAATGAATGTTAGTGAAGATGCATAGAAACACATTTGCATATGTGCATACCCCTAATTGGTACAACGTGTTTGAAAAAATGATTTTCGTATAAAACAGAAATATAAAGACTGCTTTTTAAGTGATAAAACAAAATTGAAAGTAAAAAATGGAATGTGTTTTTACTTTATATACCCATTGATTTAAAATTAATAGTTTTTCAATTGAAAATAAATCTTGGGTCTATAGTGGTTCCGCAGTTTGTAGCATTTATTTAGGTTCTTGAAAAGAACTCACCCTATATAATATATATCGATATATAGTAGGGATCCAGTAGAATTAAATTAAAATAAT
The DNA here is from genome assembly GCA_026074375.1 of Tanacetum coccineum. NCBI lineage: Eukaryota > Viridiplantae > Streptophyta > Magnoliopsida > Asterales > Asteraceae > Tanacetum > Tanacetum coccineum. The sequence continues at coordinate 5,459 of BQNB010159054.1, read as the reverse complement.
AAAGTGGTGAGGAGTGACTAAAACCACACAAATGAGATGCAAACGACTTGCATTATATGCATTTTTATTTCATTAGATGCAATCCTTTTTGAGTTTCAAACGTTAATTTGATGCTAAGATGGTGCAAAGTGATTTTCATAGATATTTTTGGCACATTGCAAGGACAAAAAACAAGATAAAAAATCAAACTGCATCTAATATACGTATATGCAATCTAATTAAACAGCTAGAAAACAATTATGATGTAATGCATCTAAGATTTATAGAGATCATTTATTTTAAGTCGATGCATCACGGATATGCCGGTATTAGTTTACTTCTTATCCTTCTTATTTTAAGAACACTTCTTATTTGATCCTAACTCTATATATATATATATATTTATATATAAATAAAATATATTTATAATATATATATAATATATATATATATAATAAATAATATATATATAATAGTTATATTAAATGCCTATTTTTAATAAAAAATAAAGGTTTAAAAGATTTTAAACATGTGGATGGGAATCCTTTACAAACTAAACCAAAAAAAATACTATGTATTTTATTAAGTTAAAATAAAGGTTTAGATTGTGAAACCCAATCAAACCCAGTTAAACCTACAACCAGAGGCTCTGTAGCCGCCATCTAAATGATGAAACGAAAACATAGCAACCAATCTAAAAGGCGCCTGCAAATACAAGTAATCGATCAAGTAAGTTCATTAGCAGATTGTTTACTTGTTGATATCATATCTCGTTTAGATTCTACACAAGAGTCGATTAGAACAGGTGTTCTTTTAAAACGATGGCAAGATCTTTGGCTTTAAGTTCCTATCTAGATTAGGATTAAAAGGACTTATCATGAAACCATCATGAGTTCTTTTTGCTATTGAAAATAATATTTCTCGATATGGCCTAGCAAAACTCAACAAATTCAAATTGCATGCAAGGTACAAGAATGAAGGGGAATTCGAATCATGTATTCGTTACGCTATCGATCTTAACATTCAAGAGTTAGATATTGATGTTTGCGATAATGATATGGGCACAGCATTTCTTTACTTTAAATATCTTTTCACCTGTTCAAGGTTTTGGTTCATCTCAATGTACATGCTTTTTTGATAATTTAGATGTCACATGTTGGAAAAACCTCAGGAGTTTGAGCATTGGCTCTTGTATTCTTCATGAATATTTGTTTCAAATTATCTTATCCGGGACTCTTGTTTTGGAAACTTTGATAATTGATTCTTGCTGTGGTTTTGAGTTTATTGATATTACTAATGAGAGTGTTAAAATTTTGTCATATGTGGTTCTTCAACGGAAGATATAGATACTCTCCAAATCAATGCCATGCTCACGCGATATTCAGTCGCTAACAATTCAAAGATAAATTAGATTTTAGCGCCATTTGTTGTTAAACGTAATGTTCTGTAGTTCAAAGCATAAATTAGATTAAACAGCATCTCCCTATAATATGGGAATGCAAGAACCTCATCGAATGGAGTTGCTCAAATGATTAATACAAAATCCACATATCAAGGAGCTTAAATTGGTAAATTTTGCTTTGAGGGTACGAACTATATTTTTTTTTTTTTTTTTTTTTTTTTATTATTTTTTTTTTGTTGGTCTTTTTTCAATATTTATATTAAGATTTTTGGATATGATTTTTTTTTGAATACAAGTAATCGATCAAGTAAGTTCATTAGCAGATTGTTTACTTGTTGATATCATATCTCGTTTAGATTCTACACAAGAGTCGATTAGAACAGGTGTTCTTTTAAAACGATGGCAAGATCTTTGGCTTTAAGTTCCTAATCTTATTATGGATTATAAGGACTATCATGAACATTCCATCATTGAGTTCTTTTTGTCTATTGAAAATATATTTCTTCGATATGGCCTAGCAAAACTCAACAAATTCAGATTGCATGCAAGGTACACGAATGAAGGGGAAGTCGAATCATGTATTCGTTACGCTATCGATCTTAACGTTAGAGAGTTAGATATTGATGTTTGCGATAATGATATGGGCACAGGCATTTCTTTACTTAAATATCTTTTCACCTGTTCAAGTTTGGTTCATCTCAAATTGTATCAGTGCTTTTTTGATAATTTAGATGTCACCTGTTGGAAAAACCTCAGGAGTTTGAGCATTGGCTCTTGTATTTTTCATGAATATTTGTTTCAAATTATCTTATCCGGGACTCTAGTTTTGGAAACTTTGATAATTGATTCTTGCTGTGGTTTTGAGTTTATTGATATTACTAATGAGAGTGTTAATAATTTTGTCATTTGTGGTTCTTCAACGGAAGATATAGATACTCTCCAAATCAATGCTCCGCATATTCAGTCGCTAACAATCAAAGATAAATTAGATTTAGCGGCCATTTTGTTGTTAAACGTATGTTCTGTTGTTCAAGCTAAATTAGATTACAGCATCACCTATAATTTTTACAATATGGGAATGCATCTTCATAAAGTGCTTCTTGTAGTTTCGTAAGGACAGTTAACCTAACTTGTTCTAGGTTACTATCCATGGTATAAAATGAGAAGATTGAATTAATAAGTTGTTTGATAGTTTCTATTTGGTTGTGAGTAAGAGTCCCTAATTTGTGTGGGTATATATAAGCAATGATTTGACTACCCATGTGCAATTGACAAAAGCTGTTTTTTTAAATTGATATCCAACTCGCGCGATCTTCATTTAAAAAAAATTAGGGCTCTGATTTATATTCGTTATTTCCTGTGTTACTTTAATTGGCTGACACGTGTCCATTTTTTAAATTGCTACCTATATGGCGTGATTTAGAAGTTTATTTTCGAAACAAAAATGGGGGTTACTGCGAGAGTACACGAATCCCAACGGGCCATATACGTAATTTTCGTTGTTTTTTATTTTATTTTGTGATTAGAACGCGTCCATGTAGTAGTGGCTTTTATCTTACATATATCCAGTTTATTTTTTATTGATTCTGTTATTTGAAGTCCCATTGTACCATCCTCTCTTCTTTCTTTGTCCTTTCATTACTTTTTCGTTGGCAGGTTCTTGCTAGTTTAAAAGCTGAAGGTTTCATATGTCCATCAAACATGAAAGTTGTTGAAGAGATTGATTCAAATTGAAGCCGAGACTGGAAAGTGCTACTACGTATATTGTTTGATCATGGTTTTAGAGTTATAGTTAGCTAATGGTTATTTTACCGGTGAAATTCCACTTTCGTCTTTCGATAGACTTATTTTTATGCATAAAAAATGCAGATCAACAACTATTGTATGCTGGTATGAACTTATTATCTCTACAATTTATAAATACCAAGGCTATTGAATGCTTTTTTCTTTTCATATTGTATTTTTTCCATACTCTTCTTGATATGAGATATTTATCCAAAACTATTTATCATGATTTGGTTGAAGTCTAATATTTGCATCCTTGATTTCTTGATTTACGTATATTTTTATATGTATTATGATGAGATGTGAAATATTATAGTAAGGGGTGAAAATTTGGTTTGATGGATGATGATTATTCACAGAAACACCAATCATGTATTTGGAAGATATTTGTAATTATTTTTTACAAAAAGCAAAACAGAAACACCAAAAATCCCTAAGCATGTCTTCTTCTTCAAAAAGGAAAAGAACTATTAAGGACAAGGCTGTCAAGATCGCGATCTCACCCGGGATCATTTTTGTCTTTGCAAGATCGAGATCGTAAGATCCTACCAGTTTATCATGTTCTGTAAGCAACGGATAAATGAGTCAAACTATTTTTATTTCTACTTATCATCAAAAATAAATTTATATAATATCTTTTTGAAGATGTCAAAGTTCAAATTTAAAATACCAAAGTAAAAGTAAAACACTAAAAAGTCAAGTTTCAATCGTCACATTCACGATTTAGTAGAATAAAATTACATAACATGCGTAATAAACATCTCAAAACAAAGTACATCACTAGTATCACTACAATTAAGCTATCTAAATTAAAACATAAAGGTTAATAGTTAAAACTATAAAAGGATAAAAGAAAAAACAACAATTACCTGTAAGAATCTTTTTTGCTTCAGGTAACTAGAACATGAGAAGAAGAACCCTAATTTGTTTCATGTAGTTTCAATTTGAGGAGAATAGATAATTAGGTTTATTGATTAGAAAGTCTTGAAATAAAATGTCAATACTTGTTACTGAGATCAGCAGAATCATATTGTTCTTTTTTGGGCCTAGAAAAGTAATGGACTAGTAAGTATGTAAGTCAGTAAGTTAATTTGGTAAACTCGTATCGACACGTTATCTTATGATCTTACGTGCGAGTTTACGATCCTACTTACGATCCTACCTCTGATGCAATCATACACCGATCCTACATGATTTTATCACGTGGGCACGTAAGATCGTACGATCTTACGTGTAAACTCGTGAGTTTGACAGCCTTGATTAAGGATAATAAATCTTCTTTCGCTTCTTCTTCCAAATCATCTTCTTCCGAATTGAATTTAATAAAATAATGTCATTTTATAGAAAACAATATCACACTTATCTTCAACATCAAAAAGACTCATTGACGCTTGAGTAGACAATAGGAAGATAATTAGTGCATGCAAGTGGACAAAAGGAAGATACTTTGCAAGTGGACAATAATAGTTTTATAAACACTTTTGCCTTCTGTATTGAAAGTTAACAAGCATAAAAAAATCAAGATAATACATTTATTATTGTTAAAAAGTCAAGAAAATGTTTTCTATAAAAAAAATTGTGTTTTTATTTGATGGATGATTCACAGACGTGACTTGTGTATATAGCAAAATGAATAGTTTGGTCTTGTCATGCTGGAAGATAATTATGAATGTAGTTGGTCGTTTTTAAGTAGCTAACCATGGACAAAAGAGTCAAAAAGTCCACATACGTTACTAAGACCCTTTCTCGACATTTTTCAAGCCACCACTCAACCTAAAATATGTCACTATTGTACAATATCCTAAAACCCATCACGGAAAAGGACAAAAAAAAGGCAGGCTTGAGCTAAGCTGACTGGAGCCCAGATTTAGTTGGGCTTCGATGCGTGTTATTTTTGGCTAAAATATACAACCGTGTATTATTTTGGGTACGTAAGGGCATATTTGGACATGATTCCAAATCTCAATTACCCAAAAACTTTTATATATTGTTTTGATATATTCCAAATCCAAAACAAACTCACGTCTCGGTGACGAATATAAAAACTTAAATCGCTGCATATTCTCGTGCTGAAGATTTTATCATCGTCAAAATATGTATATGTATGTTTTTTTGTCAAGTCCGACCCTTTTATGTCTATTTTTTTACTTTTTTTTACAATTTTTTTACTTTTTTTTACATATCCACAAGCTAGAGCCTTTCTTTACGTGAGGTGTCTTCATTAGTCATTTAGTGTGTTACTTTCTCAATGGATCCAAATTAGTCCCTGCCCTAATAATAGAGTACAATTCAT
>BQNB010159053.1:0-14954 GCA_026074375.1 Tanacetum coccineum | reverse complement strand
GAGATTTTATCCTTTTATTTCTCTTGTTTGGGAAGTAATTTGGAAAGAATTTTCACGGGATTAATACTATATATATATATATAAATTTGACTAGTGCTAACCAACGCATACCAGTGACCCTAAATTTATACTTATAAATAAGCGACATCATTTTGCTGCTATTAAAGTAAACTACATCATGATAATATGTAATAAATGTTAATTTGTTATTAGTCTTTAATATCAATGGAGTATTTGTTACAGATACTATGGTAGCTTGTTTGGTTGAATATTGTAATTGAGTATACTTTGGCCATTTAAGAATAATAACCCCAATAACATGACTTTTTGGGTTTTAATATGTATAGCAGTAAGTTATCTTAAGGTTGGAATGATTTTTTTATTTATGGTGGGCAGTGGACAAGAACAATCACACATTACTTTTTGACGCCAACTTGTTGAATGGGCATATTCTTCAACATATTTAAATAAATTTTCCTTAATAGTACTTGTATCTTTGGTCGTTATTGCTATACTAACAATTCTTAATTCCTAAAGTTAAGTGGGAATATCATTAAATTCTCAATGGAGGGCGTAGACTTGGTTCTTCTCCTATTTTGTTTTCTTTTTGTTCACGAAATATACGCTGATGAATTCAACATCATTTCAGACTCGCAGTTCTTGACGGACGGGGACACGTTAATGTTAAAAATCTAGTCTTGTTTAACAATATGAGCATAATTTGGTCATCCAACACAATAACATCCTAGAATGCAACTGCAAACCTTCTTGACAGCGGTAATCTAGTTGTCACGGACCAGCTTGAATAATCATCCTTTGTTGCCACGCGTGTTCTGCTTTAACCTTTATCAAACCTCACGTGCACATGACTATATGTTGCTCGTGTTGAACACTAGTTGCTATAGCTACTTTAGTAATAAAACATGCATAACAGGCCATTGTTGTTAAATATCTTATTGTATTTTTTAGGTTCGTCTTGACTAATTGTATTGTAATTAACAGGATCCATAAGACACGCTATTCAGAAACTAGGGTATTTTAGCGGATTAAGATATTATGAGACCTACACACAGTGGTAAGTTATATATAGAAGGTGTAGGAATCACCATAGGGATCTAAAGTTGTTTGTTGATTTATTTATAACCTCTTCAGGGTTTGTCACTCGCACCCTTCTAATTGTTTGTTGATTTTTTTTAATACCTCCCTAACTTGTTAATAATTAAAGGAAAAGTAGAAGAACAACAATAAAAAATAGTTTATGTATCTCTCTTTGGTGCTTAAGTAGTTGCTGATAGATAGGAAGGAATAAACAGCAACTGTAGATGTAGTCATCAGATGATAACTTGTAGTGGCATATCCACTCTTTGTCTGTTAATGCGCAAACCTAAGCACTTTTGTTGCTGACTGAAGCCAACATATTTCTAGACCCAAACCTGACATGACTAGCACCAGCCTCCTGTTTCTACATCAAACAGAAATTTCAAAAGTTAATGTCATAATAAAAGCCCAATGGGTATAATTGTGCTTTGAATAAATATAAATTTGTTAACTAAACCAATCTTGAGTTTACAAAGAATAAGACACCTTTCCACAAGAACTTGGTTTTGAGGAAAACGATTTAGGCCTTCGAATTGTAAATGTTGAACGATGGTAATTCTTTTATTTATCTTGCAGTGCAGGTGGAAGCTCCAAAGAAGAAGGTAAATAAATCTAACATACCTGTTTCAGAGGTTGTTTATGGGGCAATGCTACCTGCAGATGTGCAACAAGCAGTGGAAAAGGAATTTGAGATGGCGCTACAGGATTGTGTTATGGAAGAAACCAAGGACAAAAAGAATGTTGTGGAAGCTTATGGCTATCAGTCTATGACACGAGGAACAAGGTATAATTTTAATTTACTTGCTATGTTACTTCATAAATGTTGTGATAACATTCTGACTCGCATCTCTTGTTTTCTAGCTTCATGATGAACTGTTGTTTGTTACGGATTCTGATAGGGAGCATTTAATTGCTAAGCTTTAAGAAACAAATGATTATGTAGTGTGTATGTCCCTACAAACCATCTCTACATAGGTGATGTATTTCGGGTCAACTCTGAAGAGATCATAAGACTAAATTTTTCTATTCGAGAAGGCATTGGTAAGCTCACATCTGTTCAACCCATTTATTTTCTTAAATTGTACATATTTGCTACTTTTATGAACCAAACCCCCGTATGAACTTGGTGTTGTAGAATGATTATTATTAGAAAGTGAAGTCCTTGTGCTGTCTATCCTATTCATACATGTTTCTAACCTTAACTTTTCTAGCATAAGTGACTTGAGGCCAGTTTGATAACATAATATGATGTAAAACTGAAAATTAAGATCGTAAATGATATAAAGGCTTTTTTGGGTTTGGTTTGAATAAGAAATGACAGGTTAATTAAGAGTTCAGCTCGTGAAGCTTCAGCAGCAGCTGCTGCCCCAAAGGTACTGATTTATGAAAATTATTGCTGCGTCTTTTTGAGATAGGTTTAATATCTAAGTAGTGAAAGATGTATGTAGCTGCTTGTTTATTAAGTGTTCCTGTCCAAACGTATAGGTATTAAAAGAAGTTAGTCCTACTGTATGGGAACAAAAGAATGATTTGTGCTGCCAGTGTATACTTTATGCTGCTAATGCAAGACTTAATGCTGCCAATAGTAATCTCATATGTTAATGCTGCTATTGATACTACTGCTATTGGGTTTAAAAGAAGAAGTTAGTGCTGCCAAGTATATATCTGTGCTGTCAAAGTGTTATATAAATACTATACTCATCTAGTAACTTTAACACTTGCATTAGAACATGAATTCATTTAGGTCCTGGTTGCATTTTCACCTTGACTGCTTGCACATTAGGTTTAGGTCCTGGTTGCATTTTCACCTTGACTACAATTTCCAAATGGGAGTGAACACATTGGTAGAGCGCATCGCCATTGTATTCGAGGTACAGGGTTCGATTCCCTGCACTTCCTTATTTTTTCGTTGTGTGGCTAAATATTACAAAAAGCCACACAAACATAAAATTCATGTGGCCATTGGATGAACAATTGTCACACAAAATACACATTCACTTGACTTTAAACAACATATGGTCACACTTATTAACACTTTTGGTTAACTTGTATGTGACTAAATCCCCAAAAAACCATGCTTTGTGTGACTAAATATTACAAAAAGGCCCACAACAAACATAAAATCATGTGACCATTGGATAACAATAGTCACATAAAATACACATTTACTTGATTTTAAAAAACATATGGTCACACTTATTAACACTTTTGGCCACCTTTTTATAAATTATATGTGACTAGCTCTAAAAAACAACACCCGTTGTGTGATTAAATCATCACAAACGTCACATTTATTATATATTCATGTGGCCACAGGTACGGAAATAGTCACACAAAATACAACATTAACTTAAATAAATCATCTCAAATGTCACATATCTTTTATATTTTGGATGTGGCCAAAGACGACAATAGTCTCCTCAAAAACCATTCGTGTGACAATAAATAGTGTTTACGGTCACTAATACCGATTAATCCAACAAAACCTTGTGCTAATTTGTCAACATATTCGTGTTAAGCCTCAATTTATTGAGTCGAACAAGAGACTCGGTCACTCTACATGGAGCTCGGTTCTTTGGATTAGTTAATGTTGTAACAGGATAATATCGGGAATCGGCTCGATAGTATAATCTAATATGGTATAGTTTCGGTTTAATCCCAAACAAACCAGAGCCCGGTCCTAGTTATATATCCCGCGCGTCACATTAAATGTGTAGGGGTATATATATATTTAGATATTTTCTAAAATATCTAAATATATATATAGATATTTTCATATGAAAATATCTAGTTTTTATTTTTCTAAAAATATAATTTTTCTTTTCTCTCTCAATTCTCTCTCTTCTCTCTCTCTACATTTCGAGTTTCTCTCTCTATCTCTTTTCTTGAATCGTGGTTCGTGTTATGAAGTGAAGCATTAAATCGGAACCTACAATTGGTATCAATCGCCTCGGGTGGATTTCGTGGTTTTTTTTGTTGTGATAAGCTTATACGGATTCGGCAGTTTCGTTGGGTTATTTGTGGCACTCGGTAAGCATTTATTTTTCGTGGCTCATTTTGGGTGTTGCAAAACGCTTGGATCGAACGAGTGGAAATCGTGTACGATCGAACGAGCGACAACAGTTTGGATCGAACGAGCGTGATCGAACTAGCGGTTCGAACGAACGTGATCGAACGAGCGTGATCGAACGAGCGTGATCGAACTAACGGACCGAACAAGCGATCGAACGAGCGGACTCGAACAAGCGATCGAACGAGCGGACTCGAACAAGTGATCGAACTAGCGGACTCGAACAATCGATCGAACTAGCGGACTCGAACAATCGATCGAACTAGCGGACTCGAACAAGCGATCGAACGAGCCGATCGAACGAGCGATCGAACTAGCGATCGAACGAGCGGATCGAACGAGCGATCGAACGAGCGATCGAACGAGCGGATCGAACGAGCGATCGAACGAGCGATCGAACGAGCGGATCGAACGAGCGATCGAACGAGCGGATCGAACGAGCGGATCGAACGAGCGGATCGAACGAGCAAATTTTTTTTGGACCGAACGAATTTTTTTTGAAATTTTGCGTGACGAAAAGGGTTTCAGTAAAACGGCCATAACTTTTGATCCGTAACTCCGTTTCAGGCCCGTGACCTCTCAAATCGAAGCAAAAAACGTGACGGACTAGCACCAGCCTCCTGTTTCTACATCAAACAGAAATTTCAAAAGTTAATGTCATAATAAAAGCCCAGTGGGTGTAATTGTGCTTCGAATAAATATAAATTTGTTAACTAAACCAATCTTGAGTTTACAAAGAATAAGACGCCTTTCCACAGGAACTTGGTTTTGAGGAAAACGATTTGGGCCTTCGAATTGTGAATGTTGAACGATGGTAATTCTTTTATTTATCTTGCAGTGCAGGTGGAAGCTCCAAAGAAGAAGGTCAATAAATCCAACATACCTGTTTCAGAGGTTGTTTATGGGGCAATGCTACCTGCAGATGTGCAACAAGCAGTGGAAAAGGAATTTGAGATGGCGCTACAGGATTGTGTTGTGGAATGTAAACCAAGGACAAAAAGAATGTTGTGGAAGCGCCTATGTCTATGACATGAGGAACAAGGTATAATTTTAATTTACTTGCTATGTTACTTCATAAATGTTGTGATAACATTCTGACTCGCATCTCTTGTTTTCCAGCTTCATGATAAACTGTTGTTTGTTACGGATTCTGATAGGGAGCATTTAATTGCTTAGCGTCAAGAAACAGAGGATGTATGTCCCTACAAACCATCTCTACATAGGTGATGTATTTCTGGTCAACTCTGAAGAGATCATAAGACCAAATTTGTCTATTCGAGAAGGCATTGGTAAGCTCACATCTGTTCGACCAATTTTATTTCTAATGGTACATTTTGCTACTTTTATAACCAAAACACCCCCGCATGAACTTGTGTTGTAGAAAGATTATTATATTTCATATTTTCATACCCCCGCTCATTTTTTTCCCAAAAGTAAAATTACATTTTCATTGGCCCTCCAACCTACACTTATCTCATCCCCTTCATCTCAAAGTTCATGTTTTTCTCTCGTTTCCGCAGCCAACCACAAACCAATAAACCATCACTGGTTTTCTTTGCTAGTCACCGCTCACCATAAATTCACTTTCATCTTTGCCCACCGGCCACCACCGACGCTCGTGATTAGCCATTGCCCTCTTATTTCAGGTCAGCTGATCTACGAATCAGGTACTTTGATGTCTTATATGTTCAATTTAATTATCAATTTAAGGTGTTCATGAGTCAATTTGGTGTTCAATGGTTGACTTTTGGAATTACGGTTCATGAGACCTGATTCTGAATGAATTTTAAGCATGCTTTCTTTTGCAATTGATGCTCATTACAAGGTAGTTTTTTATAGTTCTATATCATCCCATGTTTAATTTCAAATATAAGCTTGTTTGGGATTGTTTTTTGTTTTCTTTGCTTATTTTTTAGTTGAAGCAGTTTTGTGTTATCCGAATTGCTTCTGAATGGATTGTTTTTTGCTGCTTGTACTATGTGCTTACTATTGTATTCATTTCCCTTCGAGAACTATAGATATTAGAAAGTTTGGTTTGCTTGAATTACGGGGTCGTGTTGTCCGTTTGAATGTTTGATATGATGAAATCAGTTAGGTGTTTGTTATATATATCCTGAAAAATGTTAGTTTGTTGCTGCAGTTGCCGCGTATACCGATTGGGATAGGTTTAATATCGTCTGTCTCTTCCTTGTGACTGCCAGTTTAAAAGCACCAACAGGCCTTCGCTCTACTGGTATTCAAGGTTTATCAAAGGCGTCTTATCAAATAATTGGTTGTGTGTTGAAGCCTCAACCGGGACTTTGTCTGTGAACTGTGTTTTGAGTTGCTGTATAAAAGCAAAAAAAATGTTATACTTTGCCAATCTATGGCGTCATTTTGGTTGGGTAAGGGGTTTAAACTAATGGTACAAAAATATTTGTATGAAAGGTGAGCATTGAGATAGCTATATGGAATTAAGTTAGGTGAATAAGTGTTCTTGAGAAAAGTGCAAATAAGTATGTTTTCTGTCATCCAGGTTAGTAAATGATGGCAATTCTTTTTCTTGACGACATCACCTATTTCAAGAAAACTTACAGGATTCTTGTATCATTCATCCTAAATTCCTAATGAACATTCAGCTGAAATTGAGGAAAGAACTTAAAAAAAATAATCATGGAAAAGCTAAGGAAGACAAAATAAGAAGCAGTGGAAATAGTGTTCAATTATTAATTAGTTAAGGTTAAGTTGCTATCCACTTCGAACTATGAGACCTTTAAGTTTAGGCCACATAATAAACGTTAACTAAGATGGTACTAAACTGCTCATATGTTGCTATTCTTGTTGTAAATTGTAGCAAAATGTATGTAGTTATGATCTGACTTAAATCAAAGGTCTGGTGCAAATTTATGTAGATGTGTGGTATGAAATGCAATTGTATTTTATGATAAGCTATTGACTTTATATCCGGACATGCTTGTTATGCTGTTCTTCAGAGCTGGTTTCAAAGAAGTTCATGACCGGATGGTATACCTTGACCCTTCTATGTGTTACAATTGCTGATATCATTATGTGTCCTCTGACTCTCTTCCAACTTTGCATATTTCAGTGTTGTCCTCTTTCCTGTTGTTGTTACATTCATTGTGACATGGTGGAATGTACAGTTTTTTGATGGTTTCTTCAGTCCGATCTATGAAAGGCTTGGTGTTGAAATATTTGGTAAGTTATCTACGACATGTTTAGTCTACTATGGTGACATGCTGATAATTTCTTTTTTATAGTCTGTTTTTTGTATCCTTATTAATCTTTATCTAAAAATTTAATCTTTTTTTGGCTTACAAATTAAGAAAATATACTATCATTTCTTCAACCCTGAGTAAAAAAGTTTTATAAAATTTAATTTGGTTAATGTATAATAGGTTTGAACATATGTATCTAATATATTCATTATTTAGTTGAATAAAGGTTTTAGTTTGGTAATGTTGTAAGATGGATATTCTACCTTTATTCGTTTATGTTTGATTCATTTTTTGATACAATTGTGCAGGTCTTGGATTCCTAACATCATTGATCTTTATATTCTTTGTCGGCATCTTTGCATCATCATGGATGGGTGCTACTATTTTCTAGGTAGGGGAGTGGTTCATAAAGAGGATGCCTTTTGTAAAACACATTTACTCTGCATCTAAGTAAATCAGTGCTGCTATTTCTCTAGTGGATCCGTGTCATATTCATTTGTAATAATTTATAATCAGAGATTTTTTAGAGATGATATAAGTTATTAAGATTAGAAAACCATCATGATTATGAATTTACATCTAGGGCTTAAACTAATGATGTGTTTAGCTTTTTTCTCTTGATTGAACTCACACTAGTTGTTGAAATGGATGTTTACAGTAGGGCCGATTTAAATAAAATAGAAACTGTAACATAGGTCCGTCAAACTTTCTTTGTACACATTTGGTCACCAGCGAGTGTGTCATACCCTTTCTTCACATCGGTGACTCAAGAGGGTTTTAACACGATGTTCCAGAGACATAGTGGATTGGTGGGTCAGTCTGGGATTCAGTGTAACTTCTGAATTGCCTATAGTGTATTTTTTTTGTCCAAAGTCTTGGACTTTTAGTTATTCTATTGATGCTTGACCATGTTCTGAAATATATTTAATTGCTATTCAGAATTAGAACTAAAATCTTTTCTTCTCGCAACAGACCAGAATACCACTGCGTTTAAGGATGTTGCCATCATTCGTCATCCTCGTCTAGGAGAATACATTTTTGGTTTCATTACATCCTCAGTTGTTCTTTAGGTACTTTGATTGCCATAAGTAATTATTGTCTCAAAATTACAGCAACTATTTCCATTTAAACTTCAGATATCCTTGTTTGGTACAAAGTTGTGTTATTTAGAAAAGAAATGAGCTCTGCGTTCAACAATATACTGAGTATTCGAGTATTCGACTATTTATTATTTTGGTGATAAAAGAACAAAACCGGTGTTGAAATGGATGCTTAACTTTTTAAAATGGAAAGTTGACTCTTCGAATATGCATTGGACTAGTTCTTCTGAGCTAACTTTCATATGAATACGTTTAGAGGGAAAATGGAGATGAAGAATTATGTAGTGTGTATGTCCCTACAAACCATCTCAAACATAGGTGATGTATTTCTGGTCAACTCTGAAGAGATCATAAGACCAAATTTGTCTATTCGAGAAGGCAATTGGTAACTCCACACTTTTCGCCCCATTATTTTCTTAAATTGTACATATTTGCTACTTTTATGAACCAAACCCCCGCATGAACTTGGTGTTGTAGAATGATTATTATTAGAAAGTGAAGTCCTTGTGCTGTCTATCCTATTCATACATGTTTCTAACCTTAACTTTCTAGCACAAAATGCAGTGACTGGGTAGCCAGTTTATAACATAATATGATGTAAAACAAACATTAGAGATCGTAAATGAATATAAATGGCTTTTCTGGTTGGTTTGAATAAAAATGACAGGTATTAAGAGTTTCACTGTGAAGCTTCACAGCAGCTGCTGCCCCAAATGTACTAATTTGTGAAAATTATTGCTATGTCTTTTTGGAATAGGTTTAATATCTAAGTAGCGAAAGATGTATGTAGCTGCTTGTTATTAGTGTTGCTTGTCAAACGTATTGGTATTAAAAGATGTTAGTCACTACTGTTTGGGAAGAAGAATGATTTGTGCTGCCAGTGTATACTCTATGTTGCTAATGCAAGACTTAATGCTGCCAGTAGTAATCTCATATGTTAATGCTGCTATTGATACTACTGCTATTGGGTTTAAAATAAGAAGTTAGTGCTGCTAAGTATATATCTGTGTTGTCAAAGTGTTATATAAATACTATACTCATCTAGTAACTTTAACACTTGCATTAGAACTTGAATTCATTTAGGTCCTGGTTGCATTTTCACCTTGAATGCTTGCACATTAGGTTTAGGTCCTGGTTGCATTTTCACCTTGACTGCAATTGGCCAATGGGAGTGTAGCTTCATATGGTAAAAGCGCTCGCATTGCAGCGAAGGCACGGTTAGAATCCCCTCACTTCCTTATTTTTTTTCGTTTGTGACAATATATTACAAAACGCCACACAAACATAAATTCTTGTGGGCATTAGAGAACAATAGTCCAAACAAAAACACATTCACTGACTTTAATCACATAAGGCACACCTAATAACACTTTGGCACTTTTGGTTAACTTGTATGTGACTAAATCCCAAAAAAACATGGCTTTGTTGACTAAATATTTACAAAAGTCCAAACAAAACATAAATTCATGTGACATAGATGAACAATAGTCACATAAAATACACATTTACTTGATTTTAAAAAGCATATAGTAACACTTTTGGCCACTTTTTTTTAAATTGTATGTGACTAACTCCAAAAAAAACCCGTTGTGTGACTAAATCATCACAAACATCACATTTATTATAGATTCATGTGGCCACAGGACAGGAAATAGTCAAACAAAATACACATTTACTTGAATAAATCATCTCAAATGTCACATATATTATATATTTATGTGGCCAAAGGACGAACAATAGTTACTCTCAAAAACCATTCATGTGACTATAAAGTTTTTACGGTCACTAATACTGGCAACCGGTGGAAAATCACCATTCAAGATAATATGCCAAAGATCTAAATCTTTTGCTTTCACATAAGTTTCAAATCTATTTTTCCAATAAATAAAATGATCACTTTCAAAAAGAGGTGGTCTTTGCATAGATTGCCCTTCTAGATATTTATCCGAATCCATAGATCGATTCAAGCTTTAATGTATAATATACGTTAAAGATCTTGGGTGACCTTGGCTTCTGATACCAATTGTGGAAACTAGAAGGGGGGTTGAATAGTTTTTACCGTTTTAAAATTAAAACTTAGATTGTCGACTTATGTGAACTCAAGAGATATACACAAGTGTATATGATAGCGATGCAATAAGTAAGTAACTAATCTACGAAATATAAACAAGTAAAGATAAGAAAGATCAAACCGATGACACAATGATTTATAGTGGTTCGGCTACGAAGCTCCTCTTCGCCCTACTCCACTCCCCAAGTACCCAACTTGAGAGTTATCTTCACTATGTCAACAAGCTCCCTTTAGGCGGAGAAAACCGTACACGTCGCTTACACTTTTTCTGGTACTAAGCTAAATACCGAGTTCTACTTCGAGATAGAACCAATCTAACACACTATGTATTTTATGGCCTAAATACTAACCTATCATACACATATGATACACACAACACACAACACAAGATATACAAGATGAATGATTATCACAAATGTGATGACACAACTAAACTATTAACACTTGAAGCTTGATGTCTTCTTGAGTGTTCTTCACTAAAGAGTGGAATGAGTTGATCACTTGTAATAGATTATGTAACAAGTATAATGATCAAAGAATATAAAAGATAAAAGATGTATGTGAAAAATATTTTACAAGAGTTGTCTAAAATGAAGACTTAAGGTTGCTATTTATAGGCAAACCTTTGTCCCGAGTAATTTAGTGCGATTTATAGCTGGATCTGTCATAGGGAAAATGATTCGTGCGACTCACGGTCTTCCTACCCTGGATACGTTCGTGTATTTAGAGATCTGTGGGTGGAGCTTTGGACAACATTTGTATTTTTATGATTAACCCCAAAATCCTATACAAAATATTTGTTTTTGTACTTATTAAAAACTAGTTTAATAGATTCTTTAGAAAGAAAAATATTTCTTATCACCCAATAGGAAAGAAGATTTTCTAAATAAGGAAATATTTTCTAGATTTGGAAATATTGTTTCTACTTATGGTTAATCTTATTTTGTCTTACATGATTAATATAACTAGCTTATAATTAAACGAATAAAAAGAAACCTGTATGACATGTTATTGTTTAACTACTAACTAAATAAAAAGAAACTTACTACTTGTCGAAATAAGTAATACTATCTTCAATCGATGATTGTCCTCCTACCAACCATTGTTTGCCATCAATAAAATCTGTAGTCCTTAATTATTTATCCCCAATCTTCATTTTTTAATGGCGGCGATCAAACCCTTTTCCCAATCTTCCGATCTAATCCCCTTAATCCTTGGTGTTTGAAATCGTTATAACCCCTGAAATTGGGATCAGTCATTTAATTGATGAATCTCATATCGAGCGTGTTAGGCGTCTTTCTCATCCTGGGACCTTAGGGTTTAGATTCGATTGTCCTTTCTTATTTATTTTATATTTCCGTTTTCCTTATTTTATATATCGCTTTTAGACATGGGGTTTCGTTTCCAGAACTCCCTTCAATCCAAAATCGACCAAACCTCCAAGATCTCGAAGTCGGTGTTCATCTCTAATTTCCCTGATGATTGTTCAAGTAGGGACCTTTGGAAGGTATGTAACGGTTACGGCACCGTGGTCGATGTGTTCATTCCTAATAAGAGATCTAAGGCAGGGAAGCGTTTCGCTTTTGTTCGGTTCATTAATGTTCTCAATCTTGATCGTCTAATTGAGAATCTCAAAACTATTTGGATTGGTCGTTTTCACTTATCTGCTAATCCTGCTCGGTTTGAAAGGCCTAAAGCTTCTACCTTTCAGAAAGAGAAACCGGTGCCCTCTGGTAATGTAACGGGTTTTAAGCAGTCTATTGTCCAGAATCAAGGTGGACCAAAAGAGTCTTATTCGTCTATTTTGAAACCGTCTTTGGTTTTAGACGACTCTTGCCTGGTGAACAGGGATCTCACGAATTGTGTTATGGGCGAAGTTCTCCAATTTTCTTCCATTAATAACTTACAGGTACTTTTGTCTAACGAGGGTTTTCATAACACTCGCGTTGTTTACCTAGGAGGATTGTGGGTAATGATTGAATTGAAATCATCTAAGTCTAAATCGAAATTCATGGAACATGTTGGGGTTGCTTCGTGGTTTCGCCGTCTTTGTAATGCGCAATCAGATTTCGCAGCTAAAGAACGGATAGTTTGGGTCGACATTGAAGGAGTTCCTTTAAATGCTTGGACTCGTTCAACTTTTCAAAAGATCAGTTCTAAATGGGGAGAATTGGTTGAATTAGAAGATGGGTATGATGACCTCTTTGCAAGGAAACGTATTTGTATTAAGACCAGCCAAACGGAGAACATCTTGGAAAGTTTTAAGCTTATTGTAAAAGGGAAGGTTTTTTGGGCTCGTGCCAAGGAACTTTTTGTTTGGTCCCCATCCTTCAAAGATGTTCCTGAGAAAGAATTGTTCTCGGACGACGAGTCCGCTAAGATCAATGAACAGGCAAATAACCTGAACAACGACGAGGTGGAGAATGCTAGTGAAGTGGTTTCGGACACATACTTTGGCGATAACGGTGAAGTTCAGGGTTTCGAGCATCAACATGGTGAGTCTAATGATAAGGAGGTATCGTCTGATCCTTTCAATATATACGACTTACTTGACAAACGCACTAAAGAAGTAAGAACCACGGATACGTCAACCAGCATCCCTTATCCTCCGGGTTTCACACCTGCCAATGATATCCCAGCATGTAATAATCAAGATATTCCTGAAGCAGAATCTGTTCGACCTCCTAGTAGGTCGGCAAGGAGTAATTCGAGAGTATTGGAAGAGGCGGAAAACTCCGTGGACAGAGTCTCTTCTGAAAGTTTTAGTAATGGGGTTAAGATCAAGGAAGGCGGTTCCATATTGGAGATTTTAGAAGAAATGATTACGGTGGGTCAAACAATGGGCTTTTCTATGGAAGGTTGTACTAAAGACATGGAGAAGATTATTGGAACTCAAGGAGAACAATTAGTTTTCCGATGAATTGTCTTTCTTTAAATATCCAAGGCCTAGGATCCAAGGCTAAGAAAGATTGGATCAAGGAGTTGATTTCTAAACATAAAGTAAGTTTTTTGTCTATTCAAGAAACTAAGATGGAGAGTGTTTCGGCTATGGAGGTTAAATTTCTATGGGGAAACTATTTTTTCGACCACATTATTAGTGAGGCTAGTGGCAATTCAGGTGGTATTCTTTGCGCTTGGGATACTAATTTCTTCAAGAAGGATCATCATATTATATCTGATAATTTTATAGCTTTGTATGGGACGTGGATACCGAACAATCAGAAGTTATTAATTATTTCGGTCTATGCCCCCCAATCTGTTTCATCTAAACGTATGTTGTGGAGTTATCTCGAATCTCTTATCACTAGTTGGAATGGAGAAAGTTTAATTATGGGGGACTTCAACGAAGTTAGATGTATTGAGGAACGGTGGGGATCGGTTTTTAACAGTCATGGAGCTAACGCGTTTAATTCCTTTATTTCTAATTCGGGTTTAAACGATATCCAGCTGGAAGGATTCTCTTTCACATGGGCTCATCCTTCGGCTACCAAGATGAGTAAATTAGATAGGTTTCTTATGTCTAATGGTTTACTTTCAGCTTTTCCTCTCATTTCGGCTATCTGTCTGGATCGTCACCTCTCAGACCACAGGCCTATTTTACTCAAGGAAGTCTTTTCTGATTTTGGCCCTACTCCATTTCGTTTTTATCACTCTTGGCTTGAGCTTCCTGGATTCGATGACTTGGTCTCAAAATCTTGGAATTCTTTTACTCTTGATGATTCCAATGGTATGATTCGGTTTAAAAAAAAGCTTCAAATGTTGAAGAAGGAGATTCGAGCATGGACTTTGGATTTCAAAAGGCATCAGGTAGGTCTTTCTAAAGATCTTAAATCTAAATTGTGTGACATTGATAAAGTGTTGGATCAAGGAGGAGTCACCGACGACATTCTTTTGTCTCGTTTGGAAGTCTTGAAACAATTACACGATGTTCAATCTTCTAACAACCGTGATATCATGCAAAAGGCGAAAATTCGCTGGGCAATCGAGGGGGACGAGAACTCCAAATACTTTCATGCTATCATTAACAAAAAACGCGCCAATCTTTCAGTTAAAGGTATTATGGTAGATGGTGATTGGATTGTCGAACCTGATCTTGTTAAACAAGAGTTTAGAAGGCACTTTACGGACAGATTCCAAGACCCGGGTTCTAGACGAGGTAGTCTTAACTTTCCTTTTCCTAATCGTCTCAATAATGATCAGATCTTAGAATTGGAATCTCCGATCTCAAATGAAGATATTCGCACAGCCGTGTGGGGTTGTGGAGTTGATAAATCCCCTGGGCCGGACGGTTTTACTTTCGAATTTTTTCGTAAGTATTGGACCGTTGTTGGGCCTGACTTTTGCATAGCTGTGAAATGGTTTTTTGATCATGGAGATTTTGCTATTGGATGCAACTCTTC
>BQNB010159052.1:0-13250 GCA_026074375.1 Tanacetum coccineum | reverse complement strand
GGCTTATTTCATTAAGGGCTTATTGCTTATTTTTACACTTATAAGATGGCGTATAAATATTATAACTTATTTACGTATATAACACATTTATATATTAAGCGTTTTAACTATATAAACTTGTTGTGGAAAATAAATTGTTGGGATGAGTTTTGAATGAATATATATTTGGGGTTAGTCATGAAATGTGAATTATAGTTTGAAAGTGGGTTTTTGATAAAGTCTGTGACTTTGGAAAACGAATATAAATAAACGGGTCATGCCGAAATTTTATAAAAACTTTATACTTAGAACTATTTCTATAAAAACTTATTTTCTCAAAACCTGACAAAAGGACTATTTTATACTATTTTATAATTAATAAATTATTTTTACAGTTAAATTTGAAAAGTAAACTAAACTACATACTTTTATACAATCCATGGAAAAACTAGTTAAGAAGTTAGAATCACTAAGTATTTTTCCCTAATAATGAAAAAAAGACAAAATAATAAATATTATTATTTTATATACCCGACTAAAATACAAAAAACATATCTTTATAAACTTTTACAAAAATAAAACTTCTATTACTTATTACGTAAGTTAAAACGTAGAGACACTCATATCAATATATCTTAAATCATTAATTTGGGATATCGGGTAAATCGCCAAAACTTATTTATTTTTATTTACTTCTCTTATATTATATAAATATGTACCAATTACTAAAATATATTTATCGAGTCAAAACCATTACAACCACCACACAACCGATGATACTAACACCATTTTCAAATCAATAGTACAACTACGCTTGAAAACTCTTATGATTCCATGTATCAATTCTGAACCAAGCCGTTTGTTATTAGGTCGAGATCGGGCACAGTTGTGCAACACTACGTGATCATTCCTTTTCAGCTACTTTACTTTACCATTTACAGTGAGTTCATAGCCTCATACTTTTACCTACTTTTTCTTACGTTTTCTAACTTTAGGGTGAGAACATTGCTTGTTTTTAAAACCAGATACAAGTGTTTTATGTTACTCTTACCTGTATACGTGTTGCCTAAGTTTACGTTTAAACCACTATCTACCCGAACTATCATGAACCGTTAATCTCTTGACTGATGGTACTGGTTAAGTGAGCGCGAGTGAATAAATAGATCTATTGGGGCTAATAACCCCCATCCGAGTAAGTAGCGCTTACTTGTATCGGAGGGACCAAACAAACGGATGTATGTCATGTCGAATTTCGTTTGGTGATCTTCGGTTTGGACACCTGATAGGCATGTTTTAACTGGCATGATTATATGCTACATACTTATTGAGCCTCGGTATCATGAGCTTAGTGCAGCGTAAACACTCTTTTTATGTGATATTGTATCTGTTATAATAGTCACATACATTTTATAACTTGTGGTCTACACTATTGCGTTTCAAATTAAACCTATGAATTCAGCAACTTTCATTGACGTTTTAAGCAATGTTTTCAGGTGCTTAGGTTGGATAGTCGCTCAAGGTGCTTCTTGAAGTCTAATTGTTATATGTGTCTACCATTTTCAAGACTTCTATTTAATCATGCTTGTTATCGTTTTATCAAACTTTTATTTCACTTCCGCAATCTTTGAAACTTCTTATGGGTTGAATGTAAAACTATCTATTTTATTAATGTAACAAGTATGAATTTCAAACGTACCCTTTAGAGATCGTTCTTGTACCTTGTGTTTGTGATATCCATGACACATCACGCCCCTGGTTATCTATTCTGATGGGACCCTGTCTGGGGGTGTGATAGATTGGTATCCACAGCCAAGGTTATAGAGAACCAGGTAGAATAATTAGGTCTGGTTTATAACCAATATGTGATCCTTACGTGAATTATATGTGCCCTTACGTGTTCCTATCTTTGCCTTACGTATATGATAATTATAATATTATATTATGTAAGTAATAATTTCATATCGCCTTACTTATTTTGCGTAACGTATACTAATTTGGCTATATCGTATTTTTCATCGCATTCGTTCTTTTTCCCTGCATCGCGCATGGTTGATATAAAGAGATTTATATAAACTTTTGCTTGTCCAGGTTATGGTCATTTTAGTTATTTCGATATCTTTGGACTCTTCAGATGAGAGTGTGGGATCATCTCCCTCTCGGATCATTTTGTTCGGCACTATTCCAGCTGAGATTCCTGCTGAGACACCCACTATTCCATTTGTTGTTCCTACCTTACCACATACTTCCCCATTTTTGTACACTGATTCATCTAACAGTGACACTTCTGAGAGACCACCATCACAGGACCCGTATGAGGTTACTGTTGCTCGGTGGAGGAGCAGAGTAGCAGCACGCTCCTCACCACCATCATCACCACCGCCATTACCCAGTCATGATTTATCACCTACTGATGTTACACCACCTACTCTACGTCAGATTTTACCCGCACCACCCAGATTACCTCGTCGACTAGTTGTTCTCATTTTGTCAGGTCAGTTGATTCCTCTTGGTCGACCTTACCATACCCAGCCTAACGGGGTGCGTAAGATGTTGACAGCAAGGAAGATAGTTCGAGCGTTACCATCAGGCCGTCTTGCATCGAGGTATCCACATAATCATTCTTCATCATACCATTTCTCATCAGATGACACTTCATCAGATTCTTTATCTGATTCATCATCAGATTATTCTTCAGATTCCTCATCAGGTCATTCTCTACAAGATTCTTCTGTTGACGCACCAACTACTATTTTTGCAGGGCCGTCTCGCAAAAGGTGTAGATCTCCTGCTGTTTCACTATCGTTAGCTACCCCCGTACCAGGAGCCTTGTCTCTTGTATGTGCCGACTTGCTACCACTTCGTAAGAGGATTAAAGGTGCCGTTACCGCATCTGATTATGATGATAGTACATAGGAGAGTTATGAGGCATACACTGAGCCTGACATTGATTCTGATGTTTAGGAAGACATCGATGTTGATACTGCGGCTGCTGAGGTAGCAGCAACTAAGGAGGCAGATGTTAGAGTTGAGTTTGGTATTAGGAGTGATGGAGAGGAGGAGGCCAAGGAAGAGGCCGAGTCTGGGGATAGAGGTACCATTTAGATTGGAGTCAATATGGTTTCGGATATTGAGAGTGCACGGAGAGAGCATGACCATGGGATGTTGGCTGCTAGTGAGCAGAGGACCGGTGTATTGGCTAGGATTGGGGTGTTAGAGAGGGACAACATAAGACTGTGAGGGATGTTGTGTGTCAAGAGGGAGCAAGTTGACAGTCTTCGACGTCACATGTCATATACCCAGGAGGAGTTAAGGCAGATGCGCGTATCTCACTACTATGACCGAACTGAGTTCAGGAGGCTCGAGACTTTAGCTATGAGACATTTAGGCCGTCGCCCGTAGGCATGTTTGATTAGGTTATTATATATCGATCGATAGTAGCTAGTGGCTAGCAGTAGTATCGTTACGAATCTGTATCGTCTTTTGAGAAATCGATGTACCTAACTATTATTTCAGTTATGAAATCTATTAATCTATTGTTATTTTCCGTTTATCTTCTACGTATTGTATTGCTATTTACTTCGTCTTGGCATATCATGAGCTTATTATGATTCTTTATCTCTGTATGATAGACCTAATCAATTCTATCTAGCATTTATGGTGATCTCATCTCACCCAAAATCTCACCCTGTTGTATATTGTTGTGATGTAGAGCGATGCCTACTGCTACACATACCGGAATGACACGTGCTATGATGGAAGAAAAGATCGCGTGAAGTGTGGCGGAAGCTTTGGAAGCTTATGAGGCTAACAGAAATTACAGACCTATAATGGAGAGTGGGGATGAACGTGAGGATGATAATGGGGATGGCAATGGAAACGGTAATGGAGATGGAGGAAATGGGAATGGGAATCCTGATATGAATGTTGGAGGTTTGATGCCCGTTGCTCGTGAGTGCACTTATCAGGATTTCTTGAAATGTTAGCCACTCATCTTTAAGGGAACTAAAGGAGTCGTTGGGCTGACTAGATGGTTTGAAAAGATGGATACCGTGTTCCACATCAGCAACTGTCCACATAAGTATCAAGTGAAGTACGCCTCATGCACCCTGCAGAACGGTGCATTGACTTGGTGGAACTCTCACAAGAGGACAGTTGGAACTGATGCTGTGTATGCCCTGTCATGGAAGGCACTCATGAAGTTGATGACCGAGGTGTATTGTCATAGGAATGGGATTAAAAAAATGGAAATTGAGTTATGGAATTTAGTTGTAAAGGGAAATGACTTGAGTGCCTATACCCAAAGATTCTAGGAACTAGTCTTGCTGTGCACCAAGATGGTCCTTGAGGAGGAGGACAAAGTTGAGAAGTTTATTAGAGGTCTCCCGGATAATATCCAAGGCAATGTGATTGCAACTGAACCCACAAGACTTCATGATGCAATTCGAATTGCAAACAACTTGATGAACCAGAAGCTGAAGGGTTATGCTGGTAGGAACGCAGAAAATAAAAGGAGGTTTGAAAATAGTCCCAGAGACAACCGTGTGCAGCAACCACCCTTTAGGAGGCAAAATGTTGATGGGCAGAATGTGGCAAGGGCGTGCACGGTTGGGAACAATGAGAAGAAGGGGTATGATGGGTCTTTGCCCTATTGTAATAAGTGCAAGCTGCATCACGAAGGGCAGTGTACCGTGAAATGCATGAATTGCAAGAAGGTAGGGCATATGATTAGAGATTGTAGAGTTGCAGTTGCTGCAACAGCTCAGAGAGCCCTAGTGGAGAACCAGAGGGTTGTGACCTGCTTTGGGTGTGGTGGACATGGACACTACAAGAGTGACTGTCCTAAACTCAAAAATCAGAATCGTAGAAACAAGACTACTAACAATGAGGCTTGTGGGAGAGCTTATGCATTAGGAGGAGGTGACGGCAACCTAGACTCCAACGTTGTTACGGGTACGTTTCTCCTTAATACCCGTTATGCATATATCCTATTTTACTCTGGCGTCGATAGAAGCTTTATGTCGACTACGTTTAGTGCCTTAATTGATATCCCTCTACTGTCTTAGATGTTAGTTATACAAAGTTAGCCGACGGAGGGATTGTCGGATCCGACACTATTAGTAGGGGTTGTACGTTAAATTTACTAGACCACCCATTCAATATTGACTTAATGCCCGTAGAGCTCGGTAGCTTCAACGATATAACTAGGATGGATTGGTTGTCAAGGTATCATGCTATAATTGTCTGTGATGAAAAGATTGTTCGTATTCCCTACGGCAATGAGACATTGACAATTAGAGGCAAAGGAAGCAACGGTAGGAGTAACTCGAGATTGAATATCATCTCGTGTGCCAAAACTCAAAAGTACATTCATAAGGGGTGCCATATGTTTTTGGCATAGATTTTAGCAATGAAGACGGAAGACAAGTCAAAGGAGGAGCGACTTGAAGACGTGCCGATTGTCTAGGATTTTTCAGAGGTCTTTCCAGAAGACTTGCCAGGACTTTCACCAACTCGACAAGTCAAATTCCAAATCGACTTAGTCCCCAGCGTTGCACCTGTAGCGCGAGCTCCTTATCGATTAGCACCGTCTGAAATGCAAGAGTTATCTACTCAATTACAAGAACTGGTTGACAAAGGTTTTATATGACCAAGTTCCTCACCCTGGGGAGCTCCAGTTTTATTTGTCAATAAGAAGGATGGATCGTTCAGGATGTGTATTGATTATTGGGAATTGAGCAAGCTTACTGTGAAGAACCGATATCCACTTTCGAGAATCAACGATTTGTTTGATCAGTTGCAAGGGTCGAGCGTCTACTCCAAGATTGACCTAAGGTCTGGTTATCACCAACTTAGAGTTCGGGAGGAAGACATTCTAAAGATAGCGTTTAGGACTCGCTATGGCCACTACGAGTTCCAAGTAATGCCTTTTAGATTGACCAACGCACCGATGGTATTCATGGATCTGATGAATCGGGTGTGCAAACTATATATGGATAAATTTGTGATCGTTTTCATTGATGACATATTGATCTATTCCAAGAGCAAGGAAGATCATGAAGGGCACCTTAAGATCATTTTTGAATTTCTTAAGAAGGAGGAGTTGTACACCAAGTTTTCGAAGTGTGAATTTTGGCTTCCAAAAGTGCAATTTTTCAGGCACGTGATTGATAGCGAAGGCATTCACGACCCTGCTAAGATTGATTCAATCAAGGATTAGGCGTCACCCAAGACCCCAACTGAAATTCGTCTATTTCTAGGCCTTGTCGGTTATTACCGACGATTCATCGAATGTTTCTCAAAAATCGCTAAGCCTATGAAGAAATTAACTCAGAAAAGCGTGAAGTTTGATTGGGGAGAAAATGAGGAAGCGGCATTTCAGTTGTTAAAGCAGAAGTTATGTAGTGCGCCAATACTGGCATTACTCGAAAGGGAGTGAGAACCTTGTGGTTTATTGTAATGTCTCACATAAAGGGTTGGGCGCAGTTTTGATGCACAAGGAGAAAGTCATAGCTTACGCATCTCGCCAACTCAAGATTCATAAGAAGAATTACACTGCACATGACTTAGAACTCAGAGCAGTAGTGTTCGCTCTGAAGATGTAGAGACATTACCTGTATGGTACGAAGTGCGTCGTGTTCACTAATCATAAGAGCTTGCATCACATTCTTGATCAGAAAGAGTTGAACATGAGGCAACACCGATGGTTGGAATTGCTAAGTGATTACGATTGTGAGATTCATTATCACCCGGGATAGGCGAACGTGGTGGCGGATGCTTTGAGCTGAAAGGAAACGATTAAGCCACTACGAGTTCGAGCCTCAGTGATGACTATAGGTCTGAACCTTCTCGTGCAAGTTTTAAACGCTCAAGCTGAGGAGAGAAAGGAAGAGAATTACGAAGTAGAAGACTTGTGTGGTATGATTAAGAAACTCGAACCCCGTTCTGACGGAACGTTATGTTTGAAAAAAAATAGGAGTTGGATTTCATGTTTTGGTAATTTAAGAGCTGTGATTATGCACGAGTCGCATAAGTCAAAGTATTCTATCCATCCTGCATCTGACAAGATGTACCATGACCTTAAGAAGCTTTATTGGTGGCCCAATATGAAAGAAAAAATTACCACCTACGTTAGTAAATGCTTGACTTGCGCAAAGGTTAAAGATGAACACCAAAAGTCATCCGATTTGCTGGTATAACCTGAGATTCCCCAATGGAAGTGGGAGAAGATCGCCATGGACTTTGTGACTAAACTGCCAAAGACGTCGACTGGTCAAGACATGATTTGGAAAATCATTAACCGACTTACTAAATCTGCTCATTTCATGCCAATGAAAGAAACAGTCTCGATGGAGAAGTTAACAAGACAGTATTTGAAAGAAGTTGTCTCGAGGCATGGAGTGCTAGTTTCGATCATCTCTTATCGCGATAGGAGATTTACCTCTCATTTCTGGCAGTCGCTTCAGAAAGTGTTGGGAACACAATTAAATATGAGCATTGCTTATCACCCGCAAACAGATGGTCAGATAGAAAGGGCCATCCAGACATTGGAGGACATGCTGCGTGCTTGTGTGATTGATTTTGGAAATGGCTGGGATAGACACCTACCTTTGGTAGAATTTTCATACAACAACAGTTACCACACTAGCATCAAGGCAACACCGTTCGAGGTGTTATATGGTCGGAAGTGTTGATCGCCTGTTTACTGGGCTGAGGTTGGAGACAACCAACTCACAGGACCAGAGATTATCTACGAGACCACAGAGAAGATCGTCCAAATTAAAAGTCGTATTCAAGCTTCACGTGATAGACAAAAGAGCTACGTCGACAAGAGACGTAAGCCTTTGGAGTTCCAAGTTGGCGATAAGGTCATGCTAAAGGTTTCACCATGGAAAGGGGTGATACGCTTCGTAAAATGAGGAAA
This sequence comes from Tanacetum coccineum, assembly GCA_026074375.1. Lineage (NCBI taxonomy): Eukaryota > Viridiplantae > Streptophyta > Magnoliopsida > Asterales > Asteraceae > Tanacetum > Tanacetum coccineum. The sequence continues at coordinate 5,350 of BQNB010159052.1, read as the reverse complement.
GTTGAACCCACGTTATATTAGACCTTTCAAGGTTCTTGCCAAGGTTAGAACCATTGCATATCGACTTGAACTTCCAGAGCAACTCAATCGAGTCCATAGTACCTTCCACGTGTTAAATCTGAAGAAGTGTTTATCCGACGAAACACTTGTTATTTTGTTAGATGAAATCCAAATCGACGATAAGCTTCATTTTGTCAAAAAACCCATTGAAATCATGGATCGTGAGGTCAAGCGTTTAAAGCAGAGTCGTATCCCTATCGTCATGGTTCATTGGAACTCGAGGAGAGGTCCCGAGTTCACCTAGGAACGTGAAGACCAGTTTTGAAAGAAATACCCACACATGTTTTCAAAACCCTTATCTGCACTGGATAACACGTCCTGAGCTTTACGGACAAAGCTCTTCTAATGGGGAAAGGATGTAACACCCCATAAAAATTCTTAATCTATCATTGTTGACTTTTTCATGAATTAGTTGACTTTTAATAATTGCGTGTAATTTTGCATTTAACCGGGGAGTTCACCCGCGTGTATCTGAGAATCGTTATCGGATGCGTTCCGGCTTGCTAATTAATATAGTCTTTTGGTAAATGTCGCGTTTTTGCATTTCGGTTAAATATTTAAATTTTTAGAAATTTCTTGGAAGTTATCGCGCGTTTTTAGTTTTTGTGCATACCGTCGATGTCGTTTAAAACTATCTTAAGTGTGAAGGAAATATCCAAGGTTCATGGGATTCCTTTATGCATGATCAAAATTTAAAATTTCAAACCCCCCTTGTCCTTGTGGTTGCGTCCGCCACACCCAACACCAACACCTTCCCTAAAATTTTGCAACTATGTTCCCTTGATATTTTGAAATTCCTAGGATCTATTTTGTGTGTGTATAAATCCTTGTCTAGGTACATTTCACCATTCATTCACCATAAACATTTCTCTCAAGAAAAACACACATCACAAAAGTCTCTCCCTCTCCCCCTCTCTTATTTTGTTCGACGCCAAAGACACACACACATACACATATTTTTCCACCTTTGATCAAGATTTTGAAGCTAGAGTTGATTTGGGGTTGATTCGTATAGTTATTTGGGGTATTTTAAGTATCATTTGGGTTGTTCGTTAGCTTCTAATCACCTCTTAATCCATCATCTTCGTAAGTTCATCTTTTCTATAATTTTCTTGTCCTTCCTTAATTCTTATCATATCTAGAAGCTAGTTGTACAACTCGTTTTATAAAAATCAAAGATTTAAATTTTACAAAACCCTCATAAGGGTTTTAAAATGTTCAAAATTTATAAAAGGAACCAAAAGGAAAGTTTAGTTGTATCTTCGTGGTTGCATTTTTATAAAAAGATTTTTTATAAAACTTATTTACTTATTGGCTTATTAATAAGCTCGTGTGAGCTTATTGGGCTCGTATGAGTTTTGAACCAAAAAGAAAACCATAAAGGTTTGAACTTTAAGCTTATCTAAGCTTTAGTCTATTCTTTTTAGCTTATTTTCATGGGACTATTTGATAACTAGTAAAGTTTTTTGATCCTCAACATCATAATAAATAAGCACCATGCTTAGTTTTGAATGGCATTTGCGCCTCGTCCCAACACCAAGCCTAAACCAAGGAGCAATAAGCTCACGACATGGCTTATTCTAGTATCCTTATTCATAGACTGTTGCAGTCGTCGTAGACTTCTACACAAGTTTTTACAACTCCCTAGCAGATATCTAATCGTTGTAGTAGTAATATAGGCAATACTCCCGTGGGGGTTTGTTATCGTTCACATCAGGGAATAGTTGGGAAAAGGCTTGATCAAGTCTAACAGAATTCTAAGGATGAGAGAAGATCTTTTGTGTTGTTTATGTTTTATGAAACAGGTAAAATCATATATTGGAGAGGAGGTTTGGTTTTAGCTAATAAACTAAATAACAACTACCTAATTGAGTATAACAATATAATAAAAGACCAGTGTTATTTAATCATGTATAACTCTCTAGATTGCTTCTTCTCCTAGTGTTGTTTGCGTTGTCACACTTTGATGAACTATGTAATTATTCCTAAAGTCATGAATGAATTACATGAACCCCCATCTATTTAAATTTCGTTAGGCAACGCACAAGGAAGGTATGTATAAACTATTACAAGGCCTCGTAAGGAGATTATATTAAATGGCATGTGAAATATATTAAAAGTGGATCAACCATATGGGGCAAGGTAAGTATGAAGACTGTTACCCGATGGTATCATTTCTACATAATAATTTTTTTCCTAGACATAAACACAACGATACAGACAAAAGCTTGGTTTTCTAAGGCCTAACATGCACAATCCATCACAAGAAGCAACACAACTAAGATCTACATTCTAGGTTTCTACAATCATAAATAAACACAATAGGAAATTTAGCCAAGCATGTTAAGATAGAGCAAGAATATAAATGTGAATCAAACCAACACATAGACATAATGAATGATTACATTAAACCTTACCTTGATTAAAACATGAGTTTAAAAGAAGTACAATAGGGTTTTAGGCCCTAAAATCATCCCCTAACACTGCTTAAAACGGACTAGGGTTCGTACGCCTTTTTTATCTAAAGTTACACCCTTAACCCTAAATTTCTGGTTTTGTATATATAGGAAAATCTAGATGTGACGCCGTCCGAGTTTTAATCCATGCGGATAGGTGTGGGGTTTGTGGTGGGGGTGGGGACCCCAATCAAAACTCGCCGTCATGAAAGAAAAAATTCTGAGATAATGGGTTGGGATGTGTGCTCTAATGCGTCATGATATCTTGTGACGCCGTCTTGGTCTTCTTTGTGACGGTGTCACGTTGTATCTGTGACACCAGTCTCAGCTTCTTCTGATGACATTATCTTGAGAGATTTTGTGTAGTGAGGATGATAAGCAGTGCTCAGGTTCAACTGCGTACCCAATGCTTTATGCAAAGATTTCCAAACTCTCGAGGTAAAATGGCTATCACGATCGGAGATGATTGACACCGGTATTCCATGTCTTGCTACTATCTCCTTCATGTACAGCCTCGTCAATTTTTCTGTCGAATCCGTCTCTCTCATTGGCAAAAAGTGCGCAGACTTGGTAAGACTATTAACAATGACCCAAATCGAATCGAATACTACTGCCATTTTGGGTAGTTTGGTGATGAAATCCATTGTTATCTTCTCCCACTTCCATTCTGGTATATCAGGTTGGACCAATAAACCAGAGGGCCTTTGATGTTCAGCCTTGACCTTGTAACATTTCTCAATTTTAGGTCATTTTACGACTCCTATTATTAGTCAATATTCATTTTAGTCCGATACGCGTTTACTCTTAATTTTGCTTTTGAGATAAATCGCGTAGACTAGAAATAACCATCTAATGTAAATGGTCATCAAATAAATTAAGGTTTACATCAACCAAGTAAGAAATAATTATTAAGAAGATAATTATGTACTTTGCGTATTTTATTTTTATTGGCCACGTAAATGGGTTACGTGTCGCAATAAAATACATTTGGACGCACCCCGGAAATACCTAGACTTATCTAGACTCAAACCAACACCCACTTTTATAACTTTAACACAAAACTTAATCAATTGTCGTGTAAAATGCCACTAGGGGCCGGTTATACACACACATACATCTAGGAAATCCTTAGAATCTCCTAAAGATCCCTACAAGTACATGTACCTCCTAATTCCCATTAATGCATGTCCTAATTATCTCCACTAAACATTTACACAATGGACAAAGACCAAATGGCCTTCCTTTTACCCTTGTGGATTCGGCAACATACATGCACATAGGAAGATCCTTAAGATTTTCTAATCTCACAAAATCTTGTACATCACTAGCCTAATTAAAACATGTACTAGAATGGTTTAACAAAACAATGTGCAATTAACTAGAAAATTTCAAAACCACTATAACTAGAGCCGGTTTGGTTTGTGTGAGAGACTAGGGGAATAACTAGAAATCTTGCTTATAAATACACACCCATATCTCACCATTTGACACTCTTGAAAACTCACACACTTCTTAAAACTCTCTCAAGCAACTAAACAAATATTGTTTCCTTGTTCGGGTTATTAAACGCAAACAAACACGCCTCACTTTGCTCCATTCGAACCAATATACACTAGAGTCATCATACAAGTCTATAGAAGGAAAACACGAGCAAAAGGGGTGCGGGTTTATAAGCTTTGGAAACCATATTCATACACGTTTGGGTGTATAAGAGTCGGGTTGCTTCATCATCCATAAACCAAGTCACAAGGACACCTTGTAAGTCTCTCACGACACTTTGCAATTCATAGTTTAATTGTCGCTTGATTTCTAGACTTGTGTCGCGACCCATATAGGGTTCACGCACCTATATATGTATATGTTATACTTGTGTAGTGCAAAGACCTAATTAAAATGCATTTACCAAGATGGATTATGTCAAGCTAGGGCTTAAGTGCCCTATTTATATGAAAAACTTGGACTTAGACGTAAACAATATACATTATATACAAAATGGTAAGAAAACTATACGTGAACTTTCTTGTAAACACGACATGAAGACTAAGGAATGTGCAGGCAACCTTATCTAGCATGTGCATGTAGCAAACACGACCCTATGCATGCAAAATAAGCTCACATTTTGTATACTAGCTTGTTAACGGTGTCTTAAGAGGTACTAGAACACCTAACGGGCCACTAATGGCTTTGTTTAACCCATGCAGCCACACTCGGGACCAACAAGCCCAACAGTGGAGACCCTAGCTTATTAATAAGCTCTACTAGCTTATTAAGGTGACCTACGAGCTTATTGAAACTTATATAGGCCCTTATACCCTTTAAAAACCGAACAAACCTTAATGGACCTTGGTACTAATTTTCGACTAATTATGTAATTATCAAAACTAAAGGGTTTACAGTGTAAATGTTTATATTTTATAAACCTAGGGACTAAAGTGTAATATCTAGAAGCTTAAGGGTATATTTGTGATCAAAAGTGAGTTAATAAAACGCTTAAAGAACCAGTCGGATATTAATATATTCAAATATTAAACGGGTTTAAATTACGACTTAATAAATAAGCAGATTTATTAAGAAAGTATATCCGTTTTCCCAAGGGCCATCAAACAATTTCAAATACATTAAATACGTACACCACCACACAAGTGATAACAGTACACATAACTAGCAAATTTATTGTAGTTTATACATTGAGTCTTTATAGATATGAGTCATTCAACCAACTAAAGATTTAAAGACAAGCAAGTGCCATCTTAAACACATAAGACTAAAGACCATTCATTAAACATAAAAATTTTGTATAAGACACAATCATGCATACATCAAATTGAAATAAT
>BQNB010159049.1:0-14954 GCA_026074375.1 Tanacetum coccineum | reverse complement strand
ATGATCCTAGGATCATAAGGGAGCAAAGGATTGCTGCCTATAAGGGTTATAGAGGAGGAGGTATGGTGCGAGTTTGAATGAAGGTGTAGAGGTCCTATTTATACTTGAATTCATGCAAGGAGGCTAAGGAACTCTTAAGACCAGGACATGGACATGTGTACAAGCTAGATACTGAGGTGGGAGGTCTATGGAGTGAGTTGTGAGGTCTAGAAAGCTAGAGTGATGGTGTGGACACCATTGAAGGCTGCCGCGGCTGTTGTGGCTAAAAAGAGGGAGATGTGGCTTCAATTTGGGCCATGAGAAGGTAAGAGCAGGTGGGTAAGCTGCTTGGGGATGTCTAGAAGCTTATCTTGGAGGTGCTTGCACATGGTTAATATTTTAAATGGGTAAAAATGGTGCAAGTCTAGCCGCGGGTCAGTTTTGGGGTCTTAGGGCTCGAAATCAAGTTTTAAGCTTATATCTCGCATACATTGTTCAAGTAATGATAGATACATGTTCTCAAAATGTGTATTAAGGATTATGAATGTAAATTAGTAAGTGGTTTGGTTCAAAATGGGTCGAAATTGAGTGAATATAGTCGTGGGTTCACATAGGGCTCAATTAGGGTTTTCATGGTTTCCTTGGCTTATAATTTGTGTAATCTTGATCAAAGGTGATTGAATACTGATCCTTGACATTGTATAAGGGATTACTAATGAAATTTGATTGGTGGTTTAAGCTAAAATGGGTCGAAATGGAAAGAGTAAGCCGTGGTTTGAATTAGGGCTTGTATTGGATTCATTAGGGTTTTCTAGGCTTCAATCTTTTGTATATTGTCAAGATAAAGATAGATACTGAATTGTAAACTCATTTTATGAGTTTACAATGGCTCTTGGTTGATTGTTCGGGATTAAAATGGTTAGAAACGAGTAAACGGGTTCAAAGTTCCAATTAGGGCATAATTAGGGTTTCTTGGATTCAATTTGCATCTAGCTGAAGTAAATTGATGAAATGATGATGGAATATGATTGAGAATGTTGTAATTTAAGTTATTACAACTTATTTGAGTATTGGTTTAGGTTTACAATGGATAAAAATGAAGAAACGGGTCATGGTTTAGTATTTTGCTCGGGTTAGGGTTTCTGACTTTTGTATTAGGGTTTTAAGAGTAAAAATGTGTATGAAAGATTATGAATAGAATAATTAGGGTTTACACATTGTATATTGAGTGTAGTAGCTTGTACATAAGTGATGGTGAAGAAATTAGAATGAAAACGGAGGTAAAACGGCTATTTTAGATGTCATGCTTAATGACTTGTACATTGTGCTTTGAAAACTTGTACTTGGCTTGGAGGGAGTTTATATTTCAAATGAAATGTTATATTACTTGTACATATGCTTTAGTAGCTTGTACATTCACTTTAGATATTAATCTTTCCATGAGATTAGGGTTTAGAGGTATACGATAACGGTTTAAAGCCCGTTTTGATATAACGTTGCGAATGGTACATTATAGGAATAATGTACTTTGTAATAAGGATATTAAGATATTGACTTGACATTTTATGATATTTTCTTGACATATATGAAGACAGGATTGCCATAGATAGGTTGCGTGAGCTCGTCTACTTTAGTTATGTAAGTTACATTACATACTGAGATATTGACAATGCAAGTAATGTAATAAAGCGAAAAATTTCCCCATATAATTGTGATCATAGTAAAATAGGTTGATGAAAATTCTTAGGTTGTTATAGCTTTTGGGTTTAAGGTCAAACCTACGAGCTCACCAACATTATTGTTGACGTTTTCGAGTATCATTTTCAGGTGTGTCAAATCAAAGGTATATGAATGGTATTGGAAGAGGAAAGATGTAACCCAAGGGAACTGGGTCGAGATGGGTTTTGATTATTTGGTTTTGTCAAGTTTTAACTTGTAAAATTTATGTAAATCTAAGTTTCATTATTGTAAATTGTAAAGTGTATGATCTTGTAACTTATGCGATGAACGGTATCGTCTCATCCTGTGTTTTCGCCACTGTCGGGGTGTGACATCATACCATACAAATCTTTGGTTCCACAATTCTCTTCCTTTCTCGCCTCAAATTAAGCGTTTAAAATTTGCACGGGAAGGTTCAAACCAATCGTCATAGCCAAAGCTCGAACTCGTAGTGGCTTAATCCGTTCCTTTCGGCTCAAACTATCCGACACCACATTCGCCTTTCCCAGATAATAATGTACTTCATAGTCGTAGTCACTCAACAATTCCAATCATCAACGTTGTCTCATGGTCAACTCCTTCTGATCAAGAATTTGTTGCAAAATCTTATGATCAATGAACGCAACGCACTTCGTTCCGTACACATAATGTCTCCATATTTTGAGAGCAAACACTACAACTCTAAGTTCTAAGTCATGTGTAGTGTAATTCTTCTCGTGAATCTTGAGTTGTAAAGATGCGTAGGCTATGAATTTTTCATTTTGCATCAAAACTGCGCTCAACCCCTTGTAAGAAGCATCATAATAAACCACAAAGTTTTCACTACCTTGGGGTAAAGCCAAAATTGGAGCACTACATAATTTCTGCTTAAACAGTTGAAATGCAGCTTCTTCCTTTTCACCCCAATTAAACTTCATGCTCTTTTGAGTCAACTTCATCATAGGCTTCACAATTTTTGATAAATCGTCAGTAATAGCCGGCAAGACCTAAAAACTGACAAATTTTTGTCGGAGTCTTGGGCGATGCCCAATCCCTGATTGACTCAATCTTAGATGGGTCTACGCGAATGCCTTCACTATCAATCATGTGACAAAGAAATTATACCTTTGACAGCCAAAAATCGCACTTCGAAAAGTTGGCGTATAATTCTTCCTTCTTAAGCAACTCCAAAATTAACTTAAGATATTCTTCATGTTCTTCCTAGCTCTTGGAGTAGATCAAGATGTCATCAATAAAAATGATCACAAATTTATCTAAGTACGGTTTGCACACCGAGTCATCAAGTCCACAAATATCGCGGTGCGTTTGTCAATCCAAAAGGCATTACTTGGAACTCATAGTGGCCATAGCGAGTCCTAAATGCCGTCTTTAGAATGTCTTGGTCATGAACTCTGAGTTGGTGATAACCAGACCTCAAGTCGATCTTCGAGTAGACACTTGATCATTGTAGATGATCAAATAAGTCATCGATTCTCGGAAGTGGATATTGATTCCTTATAGTAAGCTTGTTTAATTTACGGTAGTCGATACACATCCAAAAAGATCAATCTTTCTTTTTGACGAACAAGACCGGAGCTCCTCAGGGTGAGGAACTTAGTCTTATAAATCAGTTGAGATCGTTTTGCCCATCTAGGATTAGTTTTACAAATAACTTATATACGCAGTGGAATAATAAAGAACAATAAGTTATCAAACAAGGTTTACCACTAATCATTCAGGCCACCACTAATCAGTGTATATAAGTTATTTGTAGTGCTAAAACAAAAAGTTAATACTGCTTGGCTTGGTTAGTGCTGCTCAAAAGTGTTTAATAATGGTTTTGATGCTTAGATTGGGTTAAAGATGCAGTTTGGATTGGATTTAAGGGTACTAAATGGAAACTAACAAGTTAGTGATGCCAGGCACAAAGTTCGTACTGCTAGGCAAAGTTGGTGCTACCAGGCATAAAGTTAGTGCTGCCAGGCAAAAGTTTGTGATGTTTGTTACCGTTACTACTGTTTGAGAGCATAACAGATTTTCATTAATTAAATATAACCGTTGAGATATTTCCGCCAACAACTTGCTTATAGGGGTCTATGAATTGGATAATTCTTGATCTTTTTTTCTATAATACTCTTTCTTTAAGATATAGACTCAATTTTATTCAGTCGGTCATCTCAAACCTTAAAGCACATCTCTATAAAATCTCAATTAACTTCTCTAAACCCTCTTATTCAAACAATCGATCATATCCCATACCTCAATCAACCTTTTCACGCATCTATGGCTGATTTGGAATTTGTCGATCAACACAACATGGTCGCGTGTTTGGAGAAAACAGCAGGCAATTCAGAATTTCATGAGATAGTGGACTTTCTTACATCAAGTTTGATACATCATGCTCTCACTGTAAGTCCTACTATCTATATTTCTTATATTGAACAGTTTTGGAACACTGCTAGTTCCCAAACAGTCAATGATGAGAAGCGAATTCATGCTACTGTTGATAGCAAGGCAGTAGTAGTTACTGAAGCATCAATAAGAAGTTCCCTTCTTCTTAATGATGCTGATGGTACTGCTTGCCTCACAAATGAAGCTATTTTTCAAAACCTTGCATTGATGGGGTATGACGGTGAACTTAGTAAGCTAACTTTTCAAAAAACCCTCTTTTCTCCTCAATGGAAGTATCTGATACATACCATCCTTCATTGCCTAAGTTTAAAATCTACAAGCTGGAATGAGTTTTCAACAAATATTGCTTCAGCTGTTATATGTTTGGCAACAAATCAAAAGTTTAACTTTTCCAAACTTATTTTTGATGGTATGTTGAGGAACTTGGATAATCCTAAAAAGAAATTTCATATGTATCCAAGATCTTTAATGGTGTTTTTGAATAATCATATTGAGCTTGGTGAACCTTTTAATGATGTTTATATTACACCAGCTCACACTCTAAAGGTTTTCTCAAACATGTCTAGAAAAGGACTAAAATTTTTAGGAAGAATTACACCTTTGTTTTCTAATATGTTAGCATCTGCAGAAGTAGAGAAGGGTGAAGGTTCAGAAAAACCCACTCAACCCCAACCAACACCTTATCCTACTCAACCTAGTGTAGGAGACCAAACCCATGTCACATAATCATCATCTGGACCTGCCAATACCCATAGCCCTAGCATGAACTTAGCGGGCACTAGTAGGAATACAGGGGATCAGGTTCAGTTATCCAATGATAGTCCTCATTCAGGTGGTAACACATCTGAAAGAGCTGAGGGTGGCTTGAATCTAGAGGAGTTATTATCTCTTTGCACTAACTTGTCAAACATGGTTCTTACTTTGGAGACTGCCAAGGATGCTCAGGCTGCAAAGATCCTTAAATTAAAAACTAGAATGAAGAAGATGGAGAAGCTGGAGAAGAAGTGCAAGCCCAGTATCTCACACCATAGAGCATGGTTAAAAAGTGTGAAAAGGTTATTTATGAAGAACAGGTTGGGAAAGAAGGAGCCTGTATCCAAACAGGGGAGGAAAAATGCTAAACCATGACCTACCTTGGATGCCTTTGATGATCTTGATGCTGATTTAGCCCATGGTATGGACTATATGGACACAGAGGAAGCTGTGACTGAGGGGAGGCAAAGTAATGAGATTGGGGAGAAAAATGTGACACATGATATAGAGGTTTTAGAAAAGGGAGGAAGCAATGAAGAACTAGTTAATGCTGCTGGTAATATAGGAGTTAGTATTACTTTTAACATTAGTACTGCCAGCAGACCAGAAGTTAGTACTGCTACTCCAATGACTCCTCCTACTACAACAAGTGTCTTTGAAGATGAAGATATTTTTCTTGCTGATTCTCTGCTAATGTTAAGTGATAAGGCAAAGCTTAAAGGAGTTGAAATCAAAGAAAAGAAAGATGCTGAAAGACCTGCAATATCAGTTTTAACCTTGAAGCCACTTCCAAAAATTGATCCTAAAGACAAAGGCAAAGGGGTTCTTGAGGAAGAACCTGAACTAGTAAAAGTAAAATCAAAGGATCAAGGTAAAGCACAAATTGAGAGAGATGCTAAAATAGCATTAAAGGTTCAAGCAGAACTTGATGAAGAAGCTAGATTAGAGAGACAGAGACAAGAACAAGCATCTTTGAACTACATTACAAATTTGTATGATGAAGTTCAAGCAAGAATAGATGCTGATCATGAATTAGCTATCATATGGACTCAAGAAGAACAGGAAAAGTATATTGTGGATGAAAGAGCCAAGTTACTTGTAGAGTATTTTGAAAATAGGAAGAAGTAGTTGGCTAAAGAAAGAGCAACAGCAATCAGGAATAAACCTCCAACAAAATCTCAACTGAGAAGCCTAATGATGACCTACCGTAAACATACAGGTAGATATAAACATGCTCAGCTAAACAAAAACACTCTTGAAGAGATTCAAGTATTATACATCAAGGAACAGGAAAGAATTGCAGATTTTGTTCCTATTGGGTCTGAGGAGGATGAAAGATTGATTCAGGAGATGAATAAGAAGGTAGCTGGTGAACATAAGGAAAAGGTTCTTGAAGAACCTGACAGTACTAAAGTTGAAATTAAGCAAGAAGGAACTAAAGAGAGTACCAGAAAAAGACGACTTAAGATGAAAGCAACAAAGAAGTTTAGAATGCAAAATACAGACTCTGATCTTAAAGAAGGAGAGCATCTAAAGACTTTTTTGAAGCTAGTTCCAGATGAAGAAGAAATAATAGATTATGAAGTCCTGAAGAAGAGATTTCCAATCATTATCTAGGAATCAAAATTCTATCATCTTGACAGGTATGGAGCAGAGTGCATCTACTACAGGATCTTTAGATCTGATGAAAGTTCTAGATGGATTAAAACCTTTTCTGAGATGGTGACAATGTTTCAGAGGCTAGATCTTGAGGAGTTATATAACCTGGTGATGCAGAGGTTTGAATCATCTACTCAGAAGGTGTTGATATAGTTCTTTGGGGAGATTTAAGAACAATGTTTGATGTAAATGCTAAAGATGATATTTGGAATAATCAAGAGGAATGGATTCTTAGGATTTGGAATTTCTATGAGAATTGTAGGGTACATTCTTTGATACTGGAAGATGGTACTGAGATTCATATGCTTACAGAAAGAAAATATCTACTTACAAAAGAAACACTTGAGAGGATGTTGTCTTTGAAGTTGATTGCTGAGTCTGCCAGTGAAAGTGCTTATAATCTGCTTAGGTTCATTCAAAAGCAGATCGATGAATATGGAAGCTATAATGGAAGAGAGAAGGATCTTTAAGTGTTGGTTTCATTACCACACAACAAATGGTCATCAGTTCACCATGTCTAACAGACATTAAGAACTGGCTAGTCCAGAGCAAACGACTTCTGGTAAAGACTTCTCAAATCCGTTAATGGCTGATAGTTAGCCAAAAACTATATGGTTCTCAACTCACCATGCTTTATAGTAAAGAGTTGGCTAGTCCAAAGCAAACGGCTCTTAGTAAAGACATCTCAAATCCGTTGATAGTTGATAGTTTACTCAAAACTATATGGTTATCAATGCACCATGTTATTGTAATAAAGCATTGGCTATTCCTGAGCAAACGGCTACTAGTAAAGAAATATCAAATCCGTTTATGGCTGGTAGTTTGCCAAAAACTACAAGGCCTACTTAGTTAGTATTGTTGTGTTGCTGAGTTGTTGAGATGTTGTGATGATGACAAAGACTAGAAGCTAAAGAATTTCAAGTTTACAGAGTAACAAAAGAGTTCAAGTTCATCAAAGAGCAGATTAAAGAGTAGCAGTGTGTTTGGATACATCCTCCTAGTGTTCAAGAAGCTCAAACTGAAGAAACATGAAGGTTAACAAGTGAACATCATGTTTAGGGGAGGATTGTTGGGTTTCAGAAGTTTCTACAACTTAGTGCTGCTACTTATACAAGTTACTACTGCTAGTTCTACTTAGTGCTGCTGGTGAAGAATGCTAAAGATTCAAGAAAATAGACTAAGTAGTTAGTACTGTTAGTTATAAATAGTTAGTACTGCCAGTATATATGTTAGTACTGGTAGTAGAGTTAGTACTGTTAGTAGTAAGTTAGTACTGCTAGCATATATAGATAGTACTGCTTAAGTGATATGCATGAGATATATTAGGAATAGATATGCATGATCACTTAACGCGTTTTGTAAGCCCATTAGGGTTTCCTTGGTGTATAAAAGGAACCCTACGGCACTAGTTAGATATACAAGTTTCACAAATATTCATAGTTAGTAATCTGTAACCTAGCAGATTAATAGTAATCAAAGTTCTGTTTTATTCATTGTTCTTCTTAGCAGTATAAGTTAGTTTCCGCATAACTTATATTGTTCATAGTCATTGTTTCTCTTGTAGTTAGTTTGGATCTATCCAGATTAGCTACCACCCTTAACAGGCTAGAAAGATCTATTCAGACTGGGATCAACAAGTGGTATCAGAGCTTGTTGAGAAACTCTGAGTAAGAAGAATCAAAACAGATCTGTTATAAACCTTTACCTTTCAGATCTATTCAATGGCAGGAGAAGATGAATTTCATGATGATAATTCACAACCACCACCACCACACTGCAAGTTACTACATAACCAATAACTGAGTCACCTCTTATGGACTCAAGTTTTGTTGTTCCTGTATTCTCTCTAGGAGATGATCCAATTGCTTGTCTCAACAAGGCAATGGCTTTTTTAACAACTATAGCTTCGTCAAGGTTCCCTTCAACCAATAATCAACTGAGAACTTCCTTGAATCCAAGAAACAAAACCACTATTCAAGATGATAAGGTCACAGTGCAATAAGTACAAGGGAGACAAGGTCAAAGTTATACGGGTACCAGGTATAAGAGCAACGCTACCAGCTCTAGGGGAAACAATGCAAGCGGACAGGTAAGGGTTGTTAAATGCTACAACTGTCAAGGTAAAGGACATATGGCTTGGAAATGCACTCAGCCTAAGCGACCAAGGAATGCAGCATGGTATAAGAAAAACGCAATGTTAGCGGAAGCTCAGGAAGCTGGACAAATTTTGAATGAAGAGCAACTCGCATTTCTTGTAGATCTAAGGGGTTCCAGATGGTCAAGCTGTTCAGACAATCATTACAAACAATGCTGCCTTTCAGACTAAGGATCTTAATACTTATGATTCTAACTGTGATGATATCTCGAATGCACAAGCGGTTCTTATGGCCAACATTTCCAACTATGGTTCTGATGTTATCTCAGAACCTCATTCTGAAACCTATCTTAATGATATGGAAAATCAAAGTTTGCTTGCAATGCAAGATTTTGAACAACCACCAGTTGTGGATATTACAGATAATGAGATACATAGTGATAGCAATATCATTCCGTACTCTCAATATTAGCAAGAAATGCAATAGGCAATTGTTCAGGATACTTATTTGCAAGCACAACAAGATTCAATGATTAATCTGTGATAGAACAAATGTCAAAATAAATGATTAATCATGTAAATAATTAGGAAAAGGCTAATAAGGAACATAATAATGAATCAGTAACCGCTGAGCTAGAGAGCTATAAAGAACAAGTTAAAATTTTTGAACAACGTCTTAATATTGATTTAAGTAGTCGTAAAAAAATGATTGATTCTCAAATGGATGATATGATTAAGGAGAAGCTTGCACTGAAAGAACAAGTTGACTCACTTGAACAAAATCTTTCTAAACAAATCAAAGAAAAGGAATGTTTATTGCAAACATTCACTATTTTCAAAAGTGAATCAAAAGAAAAGGAAGATAAATATGTGGAAAATGAAATTGATTTGGAAAAGAAGATAAAGGAACTTGATAATATTCTTTTTAAAGTGGGTCAATCTGCTCAAATAGTGCACATGTTAACTAAGCCTCAAGCCTTCTATGATAATATACACAAGCAAGCTCTAGGTTATCAAAATCCGTTTTATTTTAGGAAAGCTCAGCGGATTAAACCAACCTTGTATGATGATATTGTTATTTTTGATAAACATGTTGCTATGCATGTGATTGATGATGAGGAAACATTGATTTTGGAAGAAAAGAGTCGATCAAAAATGTCTAAAAAAGCAAAGGATCCAGAGATTATTAATAAAAACATTTCTCATAAACCTATTGATTATGAAAAATTAAATAGACTTTCTGAAGATTTTGGGAAACGTTTTACTCCACAACAAGAAATGGATGCTAAACAAGCGTTCTAGTTGCGTATATTCAATCTTAACAGTAAACCTTCTGATACATCCCTTGTCAAAATAGAAGCTCATAAGGAACTTCCTAAGGTTAGCTTGGTGAATGAAAGCCTTAAAAAGCTTAAATTTCAACTTGCCAGATTTGACAATGTGGTGAAGATAAGGACTACACCTGATGCTTGTATAGAAGGTGAATAGGGGTTTGAACATACAAAAGTTATTTTTAACAATGAAATTATTCTATTTCTAAAATCTTTAAAAGACATCTTCAATGTGTTTGATATAGATCTTCTAAATGAAATAATGGAAGTACATACAGTTTTTAACCAAATGGACGCTGCTGTTTAACAGTTTTCAATCGACAAACAATGTTTAGAAATTGCTAAGAAAGAATTATTTTTTGGAAAATGATCGACTCTTACAACAAATCATGTCTCAAGATGTTCTTTTAACTATGATGAATTCTATGTCTTTGTTTGGTAAATAGAGTGAATTGTAGATGAAAGAGAAAAGAATCTTGTAAATCTTGAGGCGGAGCTTTGAAATCACAAAAATTACGTTAATGATCTTTTAAAAAGGTACTCACAACTTGAAAACCATTATGTTTGTCTTGAAGCGTCAATACAACTTAATCAAGAAATTTTTCAAAAAGATTAATCTTGTAATAATCAAAATGCTCTCGAAATTCTAGATTACCATTTGTAAGTTGAAGGACATGATAAAATCAATGAGAGAAATTTCCAAGAAAGAGAATGTCGAGTAGGATTATGGTGAAATAGAGACCAAAAATGTAGAACTGGAGAATAGTGTGGCCCAAATTGATTACGGAAAAATGATCTCATATTAATGAAATTAATCATGTGAAACATTTTTAAAGAGTAGTATGACTCAATTAAAAAGACACGCGTTCATACTGAAAGAACAGTAGTGTCTCTTTATTTGGATAAACTTAAGCATATAAAACTGCTGAAAATAAGGGATTTAAAAAGCTCAATTCCAGATTAGTTTTTGTGATCACATCATTGAAAAATGATTTACGAAAAATAAAAGGAAAAGAAATTGTTGATATTGCTGCACAAATACCATCTGCCAGCACTATTGTTCCAGGCATGTTCAAGCTAAATTCAGAACCTTTGGCACATAGGTTATTGCAAAATAGGGATGTTCATATAAAATACCTTAAGTATGATCAAGAACAAGCTTATATTCTTCAAGGAATAGTCGAACAAGCTAAAGTAAAACAACCTTTAGATAAAGACTTAGACTTTGTCTGTAAGCATGCCTAACGAATTCAGGAGTTACTTGTATATGTTAGAGATACATGCCCTAATGCGATTAATCTTAGTGCAAAAGAGGTTTCTATCACACCCAAAAACAAGGTCAAGAAAGTTAGGTTTGCTGAACCTCTCACATCCTCAAGAAATGTTAAACATGTAGAGTCATCAAAAATATCAGATTCTAACACACCTATGTTGTCTTCTACAGGATTGAAGTGTTCTATTAGTAAGTGCGGATCAAAGCCTACTGGCAATAAAAGGAATGATGGGATCTCGCAAACAACAAGTAGGAACATGAAGAATAAAGTAAAAGCCCAACCTAGGAAAGTTAATAAAAAGAATTGTTGATCCCAACTTAAGATTGATTCCTTAGCTTGTAAAGGTTAAGTTACTTTGGATAGATCCAAAACAACTATGGTAGAAACTTTGTGAATACTAAAGAGTATGCAGAATCTACTCTTTAATACTTAGAAGAAAATTAATGAAACAGTAAACTGTATGAATAAAGATATTACTGAAAAGCTCCAATATTATTATTATTAATAATACGAGTACTCTGTGTAGTACTAGGGTTTACAACCTTGAAGCTATATATCAAAAACGTATATATATATAACTAGTATATATATATAGTATAAATACAAAATAAATAAATATTATTATAAATATATATATGTATATATATATATATATATATAGAAAACCATAACCTAGGGATCTCCTTTTATACACTTAAGTGTATCCTTTACAAGATAACTACAAACCTTCTATAATTCCTAATCTTATATTATCTTTCTAACTTTAAAGATATACACTGAATAGGTCCAATACTAATCACTTGACATCTTCATTATATTTTTAGGCAGTCTAATCTCATCAGCAGTCTTAAGTCCTTCAGCAGTCTTAAGTTAGTACTGGCAGTACTAACTTACTCTAGCAGTACTAACTTACTCTAGCAGTACTAACTGGTTAGTACTGGCAGTTGTAACTTGAACAGTACTAAAACTCCAACCAGCAGTTGTAACTTAAACCAGCAGTAGTAACAGTTAAGAATCCTTTTATTCCCAACAATCCTCCCCTAAGCTTGTGATTTACCTTTAAATCATCAAGTTTCTTTGAATTAAACCTTGTTCTCTGAGAGGATTCTTCCAAACACTTCATCTTCTTGGTCTTTCAACCTGCATGAATATCTTCCTAAGAAGTTCTCTGGACATCTCATTATCTTGATCCACCAAGAGCTTTGCAACCAGCATCAATGTAAGAGTTCCCCTTGACAATGGATACTCCTTCTCTACCAGCATGTAGATGTCTATTCCCTTCTCTGTAGACACATGATGCACTCCACATGAATCATATAACCTCCAAGTTACATCATGAATATGCTTTTGAAGCTTCCATAACTCATCATCTGTATCTGGTTTAAATAATCTCTTCAACTCAACCCATATCTCTCTTTCTTTGTCATCTGTTGGTTCTGTTGAATTGAACTTCTCTTTAACCAGACTCCACAACATCACTAAGTCATCCCTGTCAAATGCTTTCAGCATATCATCAAAGAATTGATGTACCTCAGTATGATTTCCAACTCTGATGATCTTCTAGTACTTCCTAGTGCCTTCAGTGTAAATCTCCTAGTCAATTATTGGATACTTAGTTTGTAAGGCTTCAACATTCATCCCTTGCTCTAGAACTATTATCATCATTTGTTGTAGCTCTTCTTGTGACAGTTCATCAGCTTCTTTAACTCTTGGTTCTTCAGCTAGTTTTGAGCTTTCACCAGTCTTTTGCCTCTTAGAACTTTCTTGATCAAGTTCTTCTTCTGCATCCCTTTTTGAACTTCCAGCTGCTAACTCAGGAACTGCTCTGTCAACTTCACTCTCTATTGTTTCACTGCCTTTCACCAACTCTGCATCCATGTCTACAAATATGTTTACTCTTTTCATTTCTTTCTCAAACAACATCTGGATCTCTTCAAAACTTTTGTTCTTCAATTGAGTGTGCTTGTATCCAGCCATGTTCTTTAAATAAGTAGACATTAGGTTTCTCTTTTGAGTTTTAGTTGGTGGTTTTCTTCTCTGCTCTTCTGCTCTAAGTCTTGCAAAATGTTTCTTTCTTTCATTCATGAGCTCCACAAATAACTTTGACCTTTCTTCAATGGTCAACTCTTCTCTCTCTTGCTCCTGTAATTTTGTAGCCAGCTCATAGTCTGCATCCATCATAGCTTGAACATCATCCCATTCAGCAATGTTTGCAGCTTTACTAGCTTCTTCTTCTCTTTCTCTTTCAAGCCTGGCTTCTTCATCTAACTCTGCTTGAAGTCTCTGAGCTACATCAGCATCATATTCAATTTGATCTTTCTTCTTCTTTGGTTTTTCAGGTTCAACCATCTTTGCCTTTCCCTTGTCTTTTGGATCAATTTGTGGAGGAGGTACTCTTACTCTTGTTCCAGACTCACTAGGCTCTTGCATAGTTACTCCTTTTGCCTTTGATTTCTCACTCTTCATCTTCATAAGGGTTTGAGCAATAGTGAGGTCTTCATCTTCAATAGGAGTTGTTGTTGTTGTTGTTGGAGGAGGAGTACTTGGCTCAGCAGTACTAACAGATACACCAGCAGTAGTAACTGGTGCACTGGCAGTAGTAACAGGTTCAGCAGTAGTAATATTAATACTGGCAGTAGTAATTGATGTACTAGCAGTATTAACTCCAATATCATGACCATACCTCCCCTGAGTCTCTGAATCCTCTTGAAACCATGAAATCCCTTCATCTTGATCAATTTCATTCCTCCCCTGTTTGGATGAATCCTCCTGATCACCCAAACTCTTTTCTGCAGAAGACTCTATCCTGACCTTGAATAATCTCCTCTTGAGTTGTGGAGTTCTTGACTTCTTCTTACTTTCTAGCTTCTTAACTCTTTTCTTCAACTTTTTAATTTCCAAAGCTTGAGCATCCTTTACATTCTCCAAGTCAAGAACCCTGTCAGACAGTTTGGTACACATATCCACCAATTCCTTAAGTTTAATTCTTTCCTCATCACTTCCAGTTGTGTTAACTCCTAGGAGAGGTGAATCATAGGAAGGTGTAGATACCCTCTCAGACCTAGTCTGAGAAATGGTATCCCTCATGGCTTCTTGGCACATGGGACTACCACCTGAACCAATTCCCTGAGGAAAAGGAACATTAGGTATTATCGTGGATTGGGTTATGTTACCACTGTCCTGCTCTGCATCTAAGCTAGCAGCAGTAGTGGAAACCCTTTCCACATTGTCTCCCCTCTCCTCATGGACAACCTCATCTGCATCAAGGTTAGTAGGCTCACTGGTTTTCCTACGTTTATAGGTCTTTTTAGGGTGTGATGATGATGCAACAGTAGGGATTGGTTCAACATGAGATGGTGAAGCAGTAGTAGGTGTGTGTTGGGGTTCAGTGGGTTGTCCTGAACCTTCACCCTCCACTGCTTATGATGCCAGCATAGATGGAAACAATGGTGTAACTGTCCCTGAAAAATATTTTCCTTTCCTTCTCATGTTTGCAAAAACCTTTTTAGAATGAGAAGGTGTATCATATTCATCATTAAAAACTGCTGTAAGATTTTCAATTTGATTGTTCAAAAACAGTTGTAAAAACCTTGGATACATTAAAAAAATTAGAATTAGGATCCAAGTTTTTCAACATACCATCAAAAATCAATTTAGAAAAATTAAACTTTTTTTTCTTAGCTAAACATATAACTGCAGATGCAATATTGGTACCAAATTCATTCCAAGCAGTTGATTTAGAACTTAAACATT
>BQNB010159046.1:2618-14955 GCA_026074375.1 Tanacetum coccineum | reverse complement strand
TTTAGACAGACTTTTCACTACAGCAAAGGTGTACGACTGAAGTGGCACGCAACGAAGGAAAAGTGTGTACCTGCATTACACAGAGAATCGGGCTGATATTAAATATTTCTAAAGAATTCTTCAAATGCTGTTTACATATTATACTATTTCCATAAAAATCTTATTGGTTTGGTTAAGTAAATTGATCTATGGAGTTGTATGCATTATAGATTAATTACAGGAAACTCTCAAACTGTTCAACATCAAGTAAATATATCTTATACTTCCAGTTTGACCCGTTAAAATAAAACATAACTCACTTACTGCAATATAAATAAATCATCGAAAGTGCCATGGCGTTTCTATTTCAACTGTCATATGTCTAATATTTGATAATACACTTCAGAATGATTCAGAAAAGTAATAGGGTTATGATGAATTGAAAGGACATACTCACGTCTTTGTCACATCATTTCTAACCAAAGTGATAGCAAATGTGAGCATTGAGCACCATAAGAAAAATCACACACCTTTGCTAGATTTGTCAATTCTTTGTCACATCATTTCTAAGCACGAACAAGTTATCTCTAAAGTGTTACACTCACTTTAAGATATGATAAAACACAAACCAAATAATTCCACTTCATCTTTAAATAGGTGATAAACAACCTTCTTTGTAATCAATTAAATCAATAAATACGAGCCTTTTAAATGTTTAAGAACATTTAAAATAAATCCCAATCTGTTAGCTTCCCCTTAAACGAAGCATCCGAGATCCAAACCATGTGTGTGTTAAAAACCAAACAACCATTCAGTCCGAGATCATGTGATCATCCGAGAACAAAAAAATTACGTTTTACCCGATATCGGATAACACTACCAGTATAAACCACTTCTCGGACGTAACCAACAGTAGAAACACATTCTCGGATAAGGAAAACAGTTTTAATTCCTTTGAGCAGCTTTAAAATATTCGAACACTTGTTGATCCCAAAATCCTTCAACGATACTAACAAAATTTGAATGTAATATCAGCATAAACCTTTCTTTGCTCAAACAGTACTATTCTCCTTATTAAACCTTCAATGTTTCGAACAATAGTACTAACCCAAAAAGTATTAACAAAATACTCGATCAATCAATAGTATTCCATCTTTTTTGCTGTTGACCCCTAGAATAACAAATATTAAACCAACTGCTGTCGGTGGACCTAATAATTCTCACCGAATGATTACATTGACCTACTACACACATGATCCAATTAAAATAAATCACTTACGTTTTTCTTTTGACTTTCACAATCCATATCTCGATCACGTGACTTCCAACATGTGTTTCCTATAATTCTTCTTTTCATTTCTTATTCTTCATAGATCGGAAGAATATAAACTATATTATGAAGACCAAATTACCATTATCATCACATCGAAATCGATTAGTATCACCATCATAGCAGCAGCAAAACCGAAAAGAAAGTGAACCCTTTATTGATTTTGAACAGTTTGCCAAATTGGGGTTTAAAAAACCCTAGTTTCACCGAATTTGCATTGACCACCAAAAAACAAAACCGAATTCTATGCGAAGAAAACCCTTAACAGTAACAATGATTTAAGATCGTATTGCATACCAATTAAGGTAGAGAGGACGATTTTAAACCTTGTTATACCAATTAAACTTGTAGATCCTAGATCGAGAGCCACGAGGCTCTGATACCAATTGTGGAAACCTAGAAACACGTAATAGGTTCTTTGATTGTTTAAGCTCAGGTTGTTTAGACCTTTATCTAGGATAATATCTGTTAACACGATTCACCCTTATAACATAAGATCCGGAGGCTTGGTAAAATGGAAAAGAAAAGTATCCATATTATTAGAGATATAACCTTCCAGCCCTGCTTGTAAACCCATGTCACTATATCAAACACCATCAACATCAGATTCACGAACATACCTTCGCATGTCATAAAAATTATGAGATTAGGGTTTCATCATTCAAACCCTCTCAACATCGATTGCTGATTCTTCATTATGAATACCATTAAAACCACATATCCTTGCATCCTACTGCTGTACTACTAACGACTACCACAACTTCCTTGTATAATATCAATCCCTAATCAGATTTGATCACGTCCCCATAAATATAGACCATGAACATCTAAGGTAATCATGATAACGAACACAAACAGCAGCTTCATCAATGAATTAGGGTTTTCATCCTTTTCCCTATACAATTGCTGATTCTTCATTATGAATACCATTAAAACCACATATCCTTGCATCCTGCTGCTGTACTACTAACGACTACCACAACTTCCTTGTATAATATCAATCCCTAATCAGATTTGATCATGTCACCATAAATATAGATCATGAACATCTAAGGTAATCATGATAACGAACACAAACACACTTCATCAATGAAATAGGGGTTTTCATCCTTTTTCCATAAACCAAATTAGATGATCATCGAAAAATAGAAAACAAAAAATTGTGTAGATAAAAATAAAAAAAAAAAAAAAAAAAAATAAAACAATGTAAAATCCTAGATCGAGAGCCACGAGGCTCTGATACCAATTGTGGAAACCTAAAACACGTAATAGGTTTCTTTGATCTTTTAAGCTCAGGTTCGTTTAGACCTTCATCTAGATAATATCAATGTTCATAAGTTAATAAAACAACTCAAAATACAAAACAATATTCAACAAGGTTTTTACCAACATTCCCAGCCCAATATTATTTATCAAGATAATACGTTACTTCAACAAACTGTAACGTGAATCATAAGATTCTTGAGGCTATAAAAAAAAAAAAACACACTAGTCTAGCATCTACTTCTTTTTTGTATAAAACCACAAAACTAACACAAACCCTAGGCACCTTTATTTGGGATGATGCCTAACACACAACACACCTTTTAGTGTTTACATCTATTCCTAATTTGTGTTTCTCTAAATGCAGGACCCACCTTTTATAGCATAAGGGGTCCCTAGGCTTACAGAAACTAATAATGATAAAATATAAAATCAATAGTTATTCATCATTATCTGACCAAATCCTTTCAATTCTTATCTTTTTGTAGTATTTTTTGACTACAACTTGGTCCTCAATATTTTCTCTTGTTCATTCGTGTTTTGGTCTTATCAACTCAAAATAATAATCCCACATAATATTTATCCAATTTATTATAACGTGAAAGTGTAAATTTACACCTTTATTCGTTTCTATTAATTTTTTTATAAAAAAAAAATTAGACAAAAATAGAAAATAAAAAAAAAGTAGGAGAATAAAAAGGAAGGATTGAAAGATAATCGGTGTCGTCTAAACTTAACCGATTTTTATTATTTATGAGATAATCGATTATTCGTTGGTATGTACTATAAACCAACGATGCAGAGTATTGTTATAAGTTGGTCGCAAAATTAACCAACTATGTGTTTTATGTATTAAGTGGTAGATATCACCACTATTGTTATACTATATTATGGAGAATGAGAGTTGGTTGTTATGGGAACGCCAACTAGGCTTGTTTTTATGGATCGTTGAGAATGATGCTTCAAACATCTTTGAGTCTATTCGTACCAAACAAAGCGTGTGTTTTTCGTGTTAAAGCATGAGTTAGTCGGTGATTTGTGTCTTTTTCAAAGTTGTGGTCGGGAAAGTAGTTAGCAACTTTTTTGTTTATTGGTTGGACTTAATCTATCTATTTCGTTATTTTATTTTACACCAATTATATAGGTTTGTCATTTCTAATCCCTACCTATATCATTCTTCACCCTAACCTTTGGTTTACTTGAATGAGGGATTTGAGCAATCACATGTGTCTCATTCATGGATTTGAATGTGTATGTGTGATTTTGTCGCCCTTGTGGTGGTATTACTGATTGGTGAGATTACTAATCCTATTTTTAGCTTATTCAGTAGGTAGTGACAATCACAATGCGCGTCAGGGATTTAGGCGTGCATTTGTTGGTTGTTTGTCGTTCTTTTTCTGGAATATTGGTAACGTCAGAGATTAAAAAGAGCATCAACCCTTAAGCCCTTGTCCATATTCTACCAAATTTACCCTTTGTAACATGTTACTCACCTTAGCTTTAGTGGGGAGATGTTATCCTTGGCACTATGATAGAATACTCGTCACGACCGAGCAATTGAGTGAACTACTAAATGTTACCACATAGATTAGTTGAGTGATTTGAGTGATTTCATTTCCTATTTCGTGAGGTGTTTGGTTGTGCACTAGTAATTGAATAAAAATGCTTAAAGGAAAAATCCTAGACAATCGTTTGGGATACGTTTTCATAATTAAAACTAAAAGTTCCTACTTGAAGTACAACTATGATCCAGTGGGGGATATTTTGATGACATTAAAAAATTTCTACTTTATTAGAATAATTATCCCGTCTATAATTGCCGTTTTATATTATTTTATATAAGAAAGATACTTAATTGCTTATCTTTATAAATCTCAGTTATTATCGAGCAATTGGTGAAAGTTAGAGAAAATAACGTGTTTTGGAGCATAAACGAAGAAGTTCAAGAAAGTCAACTGAACCTAACATCGATACACCGTATCATTCTAGATAGATACGCCGTATCCCAAGAACATAGATGAATTCAAACCATTTTCCTGACATTGAAGATACTTTCGTAATCCACATCAAAGCATAGACGCTATATGATGTAAACCTTTGGTCACTTTCGATGAAGCAAGTTTTTACTTCCCGATACCAGTATTTTGTAACACTCCCCAAAATTGTGCCAGCAATGTGTTTCCCGGAGCGTTACTTCATAATACCATTGCACCAGTTATGAGAGAACGACCTCTAAGTGTCGTTTGAAAAGTATTCTTGTATGATTAACCCAATGCATCAAATAGGCCAAGCATCAAATTCACCTGAAAAAACATGCTTTAAAAGTTCACATAAAGTTGTGAGTTCATAGATTTTTGTACAAATAAACTGTAAATCCCCAAAAAACTATATATTTTATCCCCAAATGTTTCCAAGTATATATGTAATGTAGCACAATAACCCAAAATGTTCATATATATATGAATACACAATAATCCCAAAAGTGTTTTCCAAGTTTACAGCAGACCGCCACTTTATTCAAGGCAACGTAAAATATTTATATAAGTATAAAACAATGATTACATTCTAAGTTATGGAACCTCACGTAGACTCATATAAGGATGCCACTTATTATCAAGGCCCGTAGAGATTTCAGATTTATCAGTATGTTCATATTTTCACTCCGAAAACAAGATATAACGTTCCGTTAGTTCGATCTCGAACTAGTGATAGCTAGTCACCCGAACAGGAGTAGTCAACCCCTAATAGATCTATTTCATAACACTCGTGCTTACCTCCAGGTAATTAACAGTTCAATCAACTTAAGCTAATCCAAATCATTCCGGGGTAACATTAAGAAATGACCTTGTTTTTGAAAATAACGTAAACAAGCAATATATCCAATTTGTAAAACGAATTTCAAATGCACAGGTAATGAATTCAAACCAATCATAAATTTGTAACAAGCATGTTCTCACCCCAAAAACATAAGTAAAATCAGTAAAACGTGGGGCTATAAACTCACCTCGAGTGAGTAAATCGATAATGAAATATCCCTAATGAAAACGCGTCACGCTAACGCCCGAATGCACCTAGTTAATATAGGTCGTATGAGTACTCAAGTATTTGAACTAACAACTACCATATATAATCCTTTTAGTTACATCATACTATCGTTCGGGCTATCATAATTAAGAGGTCGTGTAGTGAACGTATGAGGAGCTAGGACACTTTAAAACTAAATCCAACAACTCATCGCTACGCCACCCCGAAGAGCCATTATGAAACTCCCTAGTATATTATAGAACATTGAATTAACTTAAAACCAACCCCAAAAAAAAAAAAAAAAAGAAAAAAAAAAAATATAGATACCTATATCGCTACATCACCATCAAAATCTTTAGTGAAATCGTATTTATAAAGTAAAAACGTTTATAATTGCTCTTTAGTAAAAACGACATAACTTTCGCGTTTTAAGCCCGTTATACGTTTCTTCTGTGCCCACTTTCGTATTAAGATGATTTATCAATATTTGACATTTTAAAATTTTGAAACTTAACGGTGAACAGAATTTTTACTGTTCACAAACAACCCTAAGTTTTTTTTTATCGTTTTAAGTTGTCGAAAACTCGTAAATGTCCGTTTAAAAAAAAAATCTTATTCGTTATTGCTTCATTTTTAGCGATTCTTTCGAGCACGTCTTCGTTTTTAAAAGCTCTATCATATAAATGATGTTTTCATAAATAAAAGTCCCTGATGAACAGTAACTTTTTATAAAATTTATTTTATAAAAGTTTAATTAACGTATAACTTAAAATTAGCGTATCTCCTTCGTTATAAATCAGTTTTTGAGTTCTTTACATGCCCACGATCCTTGTGACATGTAGTATTTTATAAAAATATAAAATAAATACTTTAATTTCGTATTTCAAACAGCCCCTAAAATAATTTTTGATAAAAATATGTTTAAAATTGTTTTTATAACTTTTTAGTTTAACCACTTTGTTACAAGTCCATTACAACACTTTATAGCTTATGTCTTACATATAATAAGTCCATTAGTCCATACTTTGTCCATGTAACCAAGATGACAAGTTTCTCTAATCTTACTTTTAATCAAAACTTATTAAGAACCCTAATTTTAACAAGTTTGTACATAACCTTTTTATACATAAACCAAGAGTGTACAACACTTATAAATCCATTTTAACATGATATTACCAACATCATAACATATGTAAAAGTGTATAAAACAATGATCACAAGTAAAAATCCATTCCACATGTTTAAAAGTATCCTAATGGTGATTTTGCTACATAGAACTCATAAACACATAAAATCATGAAAAATGAAAGTTAAGAGCTTTTAGATAACCTTATGATGATGTAATATGATGAGATATATGCTTTAAACCCTTGTTTAGACTTTAAACCCTTGCTTTCACAACCAAGAAACCCTAATCTAAATAGAAACCCTAATCTTGCAATAACTTAATTAAACCTTGCAAATGCTTAACCAACCCTTCAAAACATCTTAGTTTATCATAGGAATGATGTGTGAATGCTTGTATGGTCTTAGAAAATCAAGCTATGGATTTTATAAAGAGGGTGTTTGTTGTCGTGGGTTTATAGTGACAAAAGGGAGTATATGTTTGACTTTTTTCACTAAGGAAATGAGAAGTGTGTGATATGTATCTAGTTTCTTGTATAATATAGTCTTAAGACTAGTCAAAGGAACACATTGAGGGTTTTATGGATGGTCTTGGTCAAGATATGTGGAAAATATTTAAATGTTCCATAATAGTTGAGAACATCCCATGATAATAAGGAAATGTGTTTTTCAAGTTGATATTTCTTTGGTTCTTCTATCATATAAATGGCCATATGTATGTATGTAGGGTAATATTATGTAATTTTTATGTATTGGGTATAAAAGTAGGTATTTGTTGAAGCGTAGAAAAGTTTTGGTGGTTCCGGGAATGCCTAAACGTATTTTATCGCGAAACATAATCAATTTACGCAACCAATAAAAATAAAATGAACAAAGTTAATAATTATCCTCCAAATAATTACAACACTTGCTTGATGTCAACATTTAATTGTTTGACGCCCGTTTACATTGAATGATCATTTTTAGCTTACGCGATTTAACTTAACGATTACGATTAAAAGCAAACGTGTACAATACTAAAAATACATAGTGAATTTATTGACGACGTCAATGACCCTAAAACACGGGGTGTTATAGTATCCCCCCATTAAGTGAGCCTTGTCCTCAAGGCTTAAGACGCGGCACTTGACGATGGTGCGGTCTTTGTGAAGAGGTGTGGATATTTCTTCCAGAATTGGTCTTCGCGTTCCCATGTGAACTCAGGACCTCTCCTGGAGTTCCATCGAACCTTGATAATTGAATGCGGATTCGCTATCACTGTTTAACTTTATGGTCCATGATTTTTCTACCAGCTCCTAGACCAAATTGAAGCTTGTCATCAAAGTGAAGTCCATCCAACGGAACGGCTAATGGTTCGTCGGCATAACACTTTTTCAAGTTGGATACATGGAACGTATTGTGTACCCTGCTCAGCTCTTGCGGAAGCTCAAGCTTGTATGCAACGGATCCAACCTTTTCCAACACCTTGAATGGTCCAACGTACCTAGGGTTCAACTTCCCCCGTTTGCCAAAACGTACGACCCCTTTCCAAGGCGAAACTTTAAGCATAACTTTATCCCCAACCTGAAATTCCATCGGTTTACGCTTTAAATCCGCGTAACTCTTTTGTCGATCGCGAGCAGCTTGCATTCTCTGCTTGATTTGAACGATCTTCTCAGTTGTTTCTTGCACTATTTCTGGACCAGTGAGTTGAACTTCTCCAACCTCGGCCCAACAAACGGGTGAACGACACTTTCGACCGTAAAGTGCTTCAAATGGTGCGCGGCCTTGATGCAGCGTGCTAGCTATATGTATATGAGAAACCGACTAATGGAAAAGGTTAACCCAACCCTTTCAAAGTCGATTGGTACAAGCCACGCAACATATCCACGAGAGATTTAAATAGTCCTCCGCTTTATCGCCGACAGTTTGTGGATGGTACACAGTACTCATATCCAGACTAGTACCTAAAGCATTCTGAAGTGACCTCCAGAAATTTGATGCGAACCTAGAGCCACGATCACAAATAATCGAGAGAGGTATTCCATGCCTCGTGACCACCTCCTTTAGGTACATTCTTGTAAGTTTATCCATCGGATCAGTCTCTCTCATTGGTACAAAGATTGCGGACTTAGTGAGTCGGTCAACAATCACCCAAATAGTGTCGTAGCCTTGTGACGACTTAGGAAGCTTCGTGAAAAAATCCATAGTGATGTTGTCCTACTTCCATTGAGGTATATCGGGTTGTACCAACAATCTTGATGACCTTTGGTGTTCTTCCTTGACCTTGGCACAAGTTAAACATTTGCTAACATAGGTGGCGATGTTTGCCTTCACATTGGGCCACCAATATAGCTTTTTCATGTATTGGTACATCTTTTCAGAACCCGGATGGATAGAATACTTTGACTTGTGGGACTCGTGCATGATCACAGTCCTCAAATCACCATAGCATGGTAACCAACTCCTGCCATTGAAGCATAGAGTTCCATCCGCACGGGGTTCCAACTTTTCCGTTCTAAATTTCTCCGGATCTTTAGAATTTTCAACCAACATGCCTCTAACATCTTCGTTCTTGATGTTCTATGGTTTTCATGCTTTAGTTTGAGCATCCAAATTTTGTTTGGGAAGATTCAAACCTATAGTCATGACTAAGGCTCGAACCCTTAATGGTGGCTCTCGTTCCTTCCTGCTCAAGGCGTCAGCGACAACATTTGCTTTCCCTGGGTGATAACGAATCTCGCAATCGTAATCACTAAGCAATTCTAACCAACGACGCTGCCTCATATTCAGCTCCTTTTGATTAAGAATGTGTTGTAGACTCTTGTGATCCGTGAACACCGTACACTTGGTTCCATACAGATAGTGCCTCCAAATCTTAAGAGCGAACACTACTGCTCCAAGTTCCAAATCATGAGTCGTATAGTTCTTCTCATGAATCTTCAGCTGGCGTGATGCATAAGCAATCACCTTCTCTCTTTGCATCAACACAGCGCCCAAACCTTTGATCGAAGCATCGCAGTATACGATAAAATCTTCGCTTCCTTCAGGTAAAGCCAGAATTGGTGCACTACACAACTTCTGCTTCAACAGTTGGAACGCTATTTCTTGTTTGTCACCCCACTCAAACTTGACCTTCTTTTGAGTGAGCTTGGTTATTGGTTTGGCAATCTTCGAAAATCCTTCGATGAATCTTCGATAATACCCAGCAAGACCTAAAAATTAACGAATCTCCGTTGGTGACTTAGGA
Source organism: Tanacetum coccineum (assembly GCA_026074375.1). Lineage (NCBI taxonomy): Eukaryota > Viridiplantae > Streptophyta > Magnoliopsida > Asterales > Asteraceae > Tanacetum > Tanacetum coccineum. The sequence goes on along the minus strand of BQNB010159046.1, from coordinate 5,005 downwards.
GATGCCCAATCTTTAATGGATTCGATCTTGGCAGGGTCCACGTGAATACCCTGGCTGTCAATCACGTGACCGAGGAACTGTACTTTAGGAATCCAAAATTCACACTTGGAAAATTTGGCATACAACTCCTCTTTCTTAAGCAACTCTAAGATTAACTTAAGGTGCTCTTCGTGTTCTTGCTTGTTCTTCGAATATATCAGAATATCATCAATAAAGACAATTACGAATTTATCCAAATATGGTTTGCACACCCGATTCATAAGGTCCATGAATACGGCAGGTGCGTTTGTCAAACCAAATGGCATAACTTGAAATTCATAATGGCCGTAACGAGTTTTGAAAGCGGTCTTCGGAATGTCTTCTTCTCGAACCCTCAGTTGGTGATAACCCGACCTTAGGTCGATCTTCGAGTAGATACTCGACCCTTGAAGCTGATCAAATAAATCATCAATTCTTGGGAGCGGATAACGGTTCTTCACAGCTAGTTTGTTCAATTTCCGATAATCAATGCACATTCGAAATGATCTGTCCTTCTTCTTGAAAAACAATACCGGAGCTCCCCAAGGTGAGGAACTAGGTCTTATAAAGCCTTTTCCAGATAGTTCTTTTAGTTGCTCTGATAACTCTTTCATTTCAGAAGGTGCCAATCGATAAGGCGCCCGAGCTACGGGTGCAGCACCAGGTATTAAATCGATTTGAAATTCCACTTGTCGAGTCAGAGGAAGACCCGGCAAGTCCTCAGGGAATACATCAGGAAAATCACGGACGATTGGTACGTCCTCAAGTCGCTTCTCCTCCGACTTGTCATCTGTCTCCTTTGTATTAATGTTTGCCAAAAAGACTGGACATCCTTTTAGCATGTATTCATGTGTTTTGGTGTACGAGATAATGTACAGATGAGCCTCGTATCCTTGATTGCTTCCATCACCATGAACAATTAATGTTTCATTTCCCCAGGGGATACGAACGATCTTCTCGGCACAAAAAATGATTGCTTGGTACTTTACCAACCAATCCATACCAATTATAGCGTCGAAACTACCAAGTTCTACGGGCATTAAGTCTATATTGAATGGGTGGTTCAGGATATTTAATGTACAACCCCTAAGGATAGTGTTCAACCCAATTATTCTCCCGTCGGCTAGTTCAACGTCATAATAGTGATCTAATGCAGTTGGTGTTATATCAATTTGGGAGCTAAATGCAGTAGACACAAAACTCCTATCGGCACCAGTATCGAATAAGATAGAAGCATAGCCGCTGTTTAGAAGGAACGTACCCGTCACAACGTTGGAGTCTAGGTTTGTCCCTACATGCCCTACTGCATACACCTTGGCTAGAGCATTGCCACCTCCAACTTGGTTACCCCGGTTGTTGTTGTTGTTCAGCTTTGGACATTCCCTCTTAAAATGTCCCTAAACTCCACACTCATAACAAGTAGGTCTCTGGCCCGACCCAGTGCCCTTCTGGTTGTTAGCATTATTGGCACTTGCCGCACTCCTACAGTCACAGGCAAAATGACCAACGTTGTTGCATTTGTGGCATTTGGGAGCACACGGACCATCGTGGTGATAATTTCATTTTAAGCATAGGGGTTTAGATCCCCCATATTGTTTCTTCTCAACAGTCCCTGCAGCATAAGCCCTGCCGGTGTTCTGCCTCTTGTTTTGGTGTTGTTTTTGTGGTTTTTAGTTATTATCTTGATTTCTATTGTTCTCTGTCTGATGGTAAACAACAGTGCGGATTCTCTTATCCATCACTTCGATTGTCATTTCAGTTGCCTCTTGCATTGTCTTAAGCTTGGATGCTACTACACTTCCGTGGATCATGTCGGGTAAGCCACGAAATATTCTCAAGCTTGTCAGATTCTTCAGGATAACATTCTACCACACTAGCCAGTGCCAGTTCTTGAAAGCGGGGGGTTGGTTGTACCCTATCACACTTCGGTACCTTTCACTTTTACTTCCCACAGTTCAACTTTTGAGTTTCTTAATCTCTGGTACTCTGGGCCTGTTTATTGTCAGTCATTTTCTTCTTCAGTTCATCCAGGTACATTGTATAAGCAATGTCATTACCAACTGTCCTAACGTGGAGTTCCACCCACGTTTGGCTTTTCCTAGAAGGTACAAGTGGAGAATTGTTTGGTTTTTTACACAGAACAGTTGCTTATACGAAACACAGTTTCCATTTTCTCAATCCATTGAGTCAATTCGACAAATCCTTCTGTGCCTTTGAAATTTAGAGGTTGGCACTTCACGAAGTCTAGGTAAGTGCACCCACGAGTGGCTCATTCGTTTCTCCTAGCACATGTTCCTGAATTGTGGCTGTCGACGCCATTCGTGTTTGCATCACGTACTGCCAAAACGGCAGTAACACCTTGGTCAATC
>BQNB010159045.1:3425-14052 GCA_026074375.1 Tanacetum coccineum | reverse complement strand
TAGGACCTTGTTTAGTTCCAAAATGTTGAAATATCGCTTTTAAGAGAACTAGTGGGCGGCCAAAAGAAGAAAGGGAAGATAACATATAAATTTTTTGGTATTTAGGATTAATATGCATGTGTAAGTATATATATACTAAGGTGGTAATGCATAATGCATGCATGCATGAGCTAAACCGGGAAACTTAAGCATTTACGTAAAACTTGCAAGATAAAATGTGTTGAATAATTTATGTTTGTAAAAGTCATATAACACGTATTTGACGCAAAACCTATCTTTGTTTAATGTCGGTTTGATTTAAAGTTGTTTTTCCGGGTTACACGATTTAACTTAATGGTTACACGTAAAAGTAAACACGTAATTGTTCAAAGTAAATAGTTTCAAGTCTATTGTCTTGAAATGACCTGGAAAATATAAGTTGTCATAATATCCCTATTTTAAAATAATTTCATCTCGAAATTCAGTTTGCGTTGTCTAATGGAGTGGTGTTGGTGAAGAGGTACGGATACTTGCTGCGGAATTGGTCTTCATGTTCCCATATAAACTCTGGACATCTTCTAGAGTTCCATCGAACCTTGATGATTGGAATACGGCTTTACTTCAACCGTTTGACCTCTCGGTCCATAACTTTCATGGGCTCTTCGACGAAATAAAGCTTGTCATCAATTCGAATCTCTTCCAACGGAATATCAAGTGACTCATCGGACAGACACTTCTTTAGATTTGACACGTGAAACGTGCTGTGAACTTTGCTTAATTGTTGAGGAAGTTCTAATCTGTAAGCAATGGGTCCAACTTTGGCTAACACCTTGAAGGGTCAAATATACCTCGGGTTTAACTTTTCCCGCTTGCCAAAACGTATCACCCCCTTCCAAGGTGAAACCTTTAACATAACCTTGTCTCCAACCTGAAACTCTAGAAGTTTACACCTCACATTGGCGTAACTCTTTTGGCGATCACGCGGGGATTGGATTCTGCTTTTGATCTAAATGATCTTTTCGGTTGTCTCGTGTATGATCTCTAGGCTACTGAGTTGGCTATCTCTGACCTCGGCCCAGCAGACGGGTGATCGACAATTATGATCAAAAAGTGCTTCAAATGGTGCCGCCTTATTGCTGGTATGATAGTTGTTGTTGTACGAGAACTCCACTAGCGGTAAATGTTTATCCCAACCATTGCCGAAATCTATCACGCAAGCGCGTAACATATGTTTAAGAGTTTGAATAGTTCTTTCACTTTGTCTATCGGTCTTTGGATGATATGCGGTACTCGTATCAAAACGAGTACCCAAAGCCTTCTAGAGCGACTACCAGAAACGCGATGTAAATCTGCTATCATGGTCAAAGATGATAGAGATTGGCACTCCGTGCCTAGAGACCACTTCTTTCAAATAGAGTCTCGTTAGTCTCTCCATTGTATCAGTATCCTTCATTAGTAAAAAGCATGCAGATTTTGTGAGACGGTCCACGATTACCCAAATCATATCGTATCCACTTGATGTCTTCGGTAGCTTCGTAATAAAGTCCATGGTGATTTTATCCTACTTCCATTAGGTTATTTCAGGTTGTACCAATAAACCTGATAGTTTCTGATATTCAGCTTTGACCTTCAAGCATGTCAAACACTTGCTAACATAGGTGGTGATTTCTGCCATCATGTTGGGCCACCAATACAACCGCTTTAAATCATGATACATCTTGTTGGATCAAGGATGAATAGAATACTTAGACTTATGCGATTCATGCATAATCAAATCCCTCAATCCTCCAAAATGTGGTAACTAACTTCGTTTCTTAATACAGAGTGTTTCAAACTCCTTGTTTATGCCATGAAGATTTTCTTCCTTGACATTCTCTTCTTTCATTGCCTCGCTTGACCGTTCAATATCTGAACTGGGAGGTTTAACCCGATTGTCATAACTAAGGCCCAAACTCATAGTGGCTTAATTCGTTCTTTTCGGCTTAAAGCATCTGCCACCACGTTCGCCTTTCTTGGGTGATAACGAATCTTACAATCATAATCACTAAGAAATTCCAACCATCGGTGTTGTCTCATGTTCAATTCCTTTTGATCAAGGATGTGTTGCAAACTTTTATGGTCGGTGAACATGGTACATTTAGTCTCATATAAGTAGTGCCTCCAAATCTTCAAAACAAACACTACGGCTCCTAACTCCAAATCATGAGTCGTATAATTCTTCTCATGGATCTTGAGTTGACGGGATGCATAAGCTATTACTTTTTCATTTTCCATTAATATGACACTCAAAACTTTATGTGAAGCATCGCAATAAACTACAAAGTTCTCAGTCCCTTCTGCCAATGCCAAAATCGGTGAACTACATAATTTATGCTTTAACAATTGAAATGTTGCTTCTTCTTTATCTCCCCGTTCAAACTTTACATTCTTCTGAGTCAGCTTGGTCATAGGCTTGGCAATTTTTGAGAAACCTTTGATAAACTGTCAGTATTAACTGACAAGGCCTAAGAATGGGTGAATTTTTGTTGGAGTCTTGGGTGCTGCCCAGTCCTTAATGGACTCAATTTTGGAAGGATCCATGTGAATGTCATGGCTATCAATCATGTGGCCGAGAAATTGTACTCTTGGAATCCAGAATTCACACTTTGAAAATTTTGTGTATAATTCCTCTTTCTTAAGTAATTCTTGAATTAACTTAAGGTGGTCTTTGTGCTCCTGCTTGCTCTTTGAGTAGATCAGAATATCATCGATGAATACGATCACGAACTTGTCCAAATATGGCTTGCACACCCGATTCATGAGGTCCATTAATACCGTCGGTGCGTTGGTCAAACCAAATGGCATAACCTGAAACTCGTAGTGACCATAATGAGTTTAAAATGCGATCTTAGGAATATCTTCTTCCTGAACTCTAAGCTGGTGATATCCCGATCTTAAATCAATCTTCGAGTAGATACTTGATCCTTGCAGTTGATCAAACAAATCATCAATTCTAGGAAGCGGATAACGGTTCTTCATCGTCAGCTTATTCAACTCTTTAAATTCGATACACATTCAAAAGGATCCATCCTTCTTCTTGACAAAAAAAATTAGAGCTCCCTAAGGCGAGGAACTTGGTCTTATAAATCCTTTATCGGAAAGCTCTTGCAATTGATCGGACAACTCTTTCATCTCCGAATAAGCTAGTCTATAAGGTGCCCGTGCTATAGGTGCAGCACCGGGTACTAAGTCAATCTAAAACTCCACTTGTTGGGTCGGTGGGAGTCCATGCAAGTCTTTGGGAAAGACCTCTGAGAAATCCCGCACAGTAGGTACATCCTCAAGTCGCCTATCCTTCGACTTGTCCTTCGTCTTCTTCTTAGTGACGTGGGCAAGAAATACATGACACCATTTCTGCAAATATTTTTGGGTCTTGGTAAACGATATGATATTCAATCTGGACTCACTCCTACCGTCACTCCTATCACCTCGAACAATCAATATTTCATCGCCATAAGGGATACGGACAATCTTCTCATCACAAACGATCACGCCATGATACTTTGACAACCAATTCATATCGATAATAACGTCAAAACTACCAAGCTCTATGGGCATCAAGTTGATGTTGAACGAGTGATCTAGCAAATTTAAAGTACAACCCTGAATAATAGTATCAACCCCTACTATTTTCCCATCAGCTAACTCAACGTCATACTTAGTGTCTACTGCAGATGAGGCGATATCAATTAAGGAACTAAATGCAGTCGACACAAAACTTCTATCGGCACCAGTATCAAATAAGATAGAAGCATAATGATTATTGAGAAGAAACGTACCCGTGACAACATTTAGGTCTTGGATGGCCTCTCCTCTTCCTAAAGCATACACCATTCCCCAGGTTTCACCACTCCTAGCTGCATTCCCACGATTGGTTCTTTAACTTCGGGCATTCATTACGGTAGTGTCCTTGTTTCCCACATTCAAAGCAAGTAAGGGTCCTTTGATTTGCCATGGGGGATCTCTGATTAGTTGCAGCAGTAAGAATTCTACAATCCATGGTCGTATGACCAACCCGCTTGCAATTTTTGCACTTTGCAGTGCACGGACCGGTATGGTGAAATTTGTATTTGTTACACAGAGGTAAGGTTCCAGTATACTCTTCTTTTCACCAGGCCCAACAGTGTAGGCCCTTGCCACATTCTGTCTCTTGAAGGGTGGTTGCTGCACATGGTTGTTTCTTGGGTTGCTTTCTAACCTACTTTTGTTCTCAGCTTGTCTAGCGGTAAAAACACGTACTTTTTGATTTATCAAACTTTTTGCCAACTTTATAGCATCCTAAAGCCTTGTTGGTCGAGCAGAGGTCACATTCCCCTCAATGCTATAAGGAAGACCCCAAAATATACCTTTTAATTTTCTCTTCCTCATTGGGCACCATCTTTGGGCATAACAATGCCAACTCTTGAAAACGTTGCGTATAACCCGCAACATTTGTACCCTTCACAGTCAGGTTCTACAACTCATTCTCCAATTTCTGAATTTTGTTTCTTGGGCAGTAGACCTCGGTCATTATGTTCATCAGATATTTCCATGATATCTCAAAGGCTGCATCAATCCTAACAGTCTTAACATGAGAGTTCTACTATGTTAGAGCACCATCCAGTAGAGTACATGTGGCATACTTCACCTGACATTCAACAACATAATTGTTGATATGGAATACGGATTCCTTTTTTCTAAACCATCGAGCTAACCCTACAGCCCCCTCAAATCCCTTAAAGTTGTGGGGCTGATAGCTAAGGAACTCTTTGTACGTGCACCCATGAGCTGTGTGCACGGTTCTCCTACTGCCACTTCCTATGTCGTGGCTTCCATTCCCATTTACGTTCTCATTTATGTTGTTCCGATTAGCCTCGTAAGTCAACAACGCATCAACTACCCGTTGTGCTATTAGTTCTTCAATGGCCTCGGAACTTATCGTCTGTCCTATAGTAAGCATTCTTCTTCAAAATCACAAGAAATACAACACACATGAGATTTCATACAATCATAACCATGTCATGCAATAGTTACAATAAAAAAGAGATCACGACACGCAGAGATATAATAATAATGATATCACAACATGCAGAGATATAAGAGAATCAACCAAAGAAATAAATAAATCAACATCATCATATATCGTAATCAAAACTAAATTAGATAGAATACAATACTTAGTACATTGTTTTTCAAAGAAAAGAAACATACAAGTGACATATCAAAAGCTACCAGCCGAGTACTAACTCGATGCTTGGTAGACTACAACATAAGCTATAAGGATGATGACATATCTATCTCCTGTGTAAGGTGTCCTCGATCCTCTAAAGTTGAGCTCTATACCTGTTAGCCTTAAAATATGTTAACTTATATGGAATTACAATAGTTTAGTTAAAGCGTGACATGTAGAGACTAATAATGACTAGTTAAGATAGTTATGTGTCACTATGACTATAAATACCCCCTCCATACTTCCATGGAGGGGTGAGGATTCATTTTTGTTCCATAAGGTGTGTGTTGTTTCTCTCTCTAGAAAACACACATCTTTCCCTCTCTACCTTTCTCTCTCTACATCAATAATATGGCTTTCTATTTGTTTAATCCTCCCCGGCCTCCCGATCGTATGTTTTAGGCTAGAATCTTATAGGGGTAACAATTGGTATTAGAGCCTAGGTGATTTTTGTGTTGATGGTTTATGTTTTTTATGGTGTTCGTAGCTTAAAAACTGCACTTCGTAGCTTAATTTTAAGCAAAAAGCTTTGGCTTTTTCTTGGTTAGTGGTTTTTTGTGCAAAAGCTTGAAACATTATCTTCTCTGTAGTTTTTAGCTTATTTGTACAAGTGGGTTATGGATTTTCATAGCTTATTTTTAAGTTTTTATGGTTCGAATTATTTTTTTTACTCAAAATCTTGATTCAAAATATTTCGTGTTAGAAATCATCAAGTCTGCATTTTTCGGGTCCTAATAGGCTTAGATAAGAAGGTTGTACAAGAAAAATCATATCAAAATCGTTCAAAATAGGTCTTTTTGTGTTTTAAAGATTGTGGGGTTCGAACAGTTGGAACCGATCTACTCAACCGATCTACTAAAGTTAAGAAGGAACCGATCTACTGACTCCTTTGGGAACCGATCTACTGAAGTCAAGAAGGAACCGATCTACTGACTCCTTTGGTAACCGATCTACTCATTCCTTTAGGAACCGATCTACTCATTCCTTCAGGAACCGATCTACTAACTCCTTTAGGAATCGATCTACTCATTCCTTCAGGAACCGATCTACTCATTCCTTCAAAAATTGATCTATTACTTTTTTTAAGGAACTGATTTATCACCTAGAACCAAACTCAAACACCTTCCATAACACCAACAACAAACACAACACTTAATGCAAAAACGATCATTAAAGATTCACTAAAACGTCAAAACGGCTAAAGATTCGGATTACGATGACAAGTGATCACGAAGTTGATTTGGTATCCCTTATTTGAGATTGAAGTTGGGTTTCACGAAAGCGTCTACTTATTTCATCATCGAGATTTCCTTTTATTTTCTACCCCTTTTCTTCAAACCCAATTTATCAATTGATGACTTGCTTAAACGTATACAGCTTATGATTAAGACTTGGATTATCTAGTTATTTCCTGATGTAAGGAGTTACATTGTAGTGCTCACGAGTTATAGCTATCACTTAAAGGAGTTACATTGTAGTACTCAGTGTCACACGCAAAAGTCGAAGTGGATAATTTCAAGAGGTGTTATACTTCTTATACTTTTCTGGTTGGGTATAGAGTACTTATAGATTTAATCTTGCACCGTTCTTCAATCAACAACAGTGCAAGCTTAAGTAATAAAATTGGGGGATTTCACTTCATATTCAAGTTTAGTATATCAGGTTTACTTCACCACGTGGTCACAATAATAGCCGACAGAATACGAGGTTGGTAAGTTAGCCAAAGATTTTAAAGGTTGAGATGTAATCAGCAATTCTCACAGGATATTAGTGTGCTATTCGAAGACAACGGTACTTCACAGTCTAAGCAAATTTCTCAAAGTTCTTCAACGACATTCATATACAAGACCTTGATTATACCAAGTTTTCTTGATTCTTGCTTCATCTCCTTTACGGTTTCTGAAGACAAGAGGGCAATGCTTTGTTTGGATCTCAAGATTTGTGCTTAAGATAAGGACTTCTCGAGTATATGTGTGTACACGACAATGATGCTTCCGAGAGTTCGCAACCATCATGGGGGAAAATGTGTACATCCGGGACTTAGTTGACTTTGATGTTACCGTGTCAACTTCCAAGGGGAAGTAGTGTATACTACTTTACTTAGTATGGTTTATGAAGTATTATGCATACGTGAGATGAATTGTTGCTGATTTCCCGCATGTACCCCCGAACGAATATTCACCAAGACTCAATGACAAGTAGCAATAGTATTTGGTGTGGTTTTTCTTTTACAAAATTCCGATGTGCACTTTAATGACATATAGAAGATGGTTGAAGCTACAACAAAGTTTCAGAATCTGCTCAAGATAGGGATGTTGGTTTGGGGGGAAGCTGATTCAGAAACTTCGCCAAAAAGGATTCTATGAAGAAAGCTTTTCAAGACATGTTGCATGAATTAGGGGGAAGTTAGTCCAACTCATGCATACTACAATGGTTCCTGTACAAATAAAGACACTGAATATCCAAGCTGGAGTACAAGTTTTAAGACCAGGAGAACTCAGAAGACATCTTCAGCTTTGGAAGCGCTTTGGAAGACTTTATTTATGTTGTATTTATACCTGATAGGAACATTGTAAGTAATTTTGTATGTCCACATATTGGGGGAAGATTGTTAGCCTTAAAATATGTTGACTTATCCCTATTTCATATGTCCACATATTGGGGGAAGGATTGGTAGCCTTAAAATATGGTGACATATCCTGAATTACATTACGTTTCTCATTAGGCAAGAACTAATGTGGACTATAATGTTAAGATAGTATAGTTGTCCCTTGTCTTTTGATCCTCATAGTTTTCCCACTCCCTTTACTTCCCTGGAGGGGGTGAGGATTCCTTTGTAAAAAAGAAGTGTGTGTTATGTTTCTCTCTCTAGCAACAATTCTTCCCATTTTTTGCTTTCTCTCTAATAATTTGGCACTAAACATTTGGTCAATCCTCCCCCGAATCCTCCGGATCTTTATTGTGTAAGCTAGAGTGATTTTGTTTATATATAACATTATGAATCACATAAAGAAAAATCTAATCCACTTCAATTGATTTAGCACGAAGCTTAAGGCATGCGATTATTAGTAGTGGGTGTTCTAACGACTACAAAAGTAGAACGTCTTTTTGTGTAGTTCTCTATGATTATTTATTTAAACTTAAAATTTCATTGAAACTAAAACTAAATTTAACATTCAACGATTAATAAATCAAAATATATAGTTTTACATTTGAGCATCATTTGCGGCTAACAATACAGAGAAAACACTTTTGTTATGGTTTTTGTTGACTACCACGACCAAGAGTTGGTATAACAATCATCAAGCCCAAGCCAAAACATGCACAAGGCCGCACCATGTTGTGATAGAGTTGGAAGGTCTTGTAACATAGTCAAGTTTGTGTCGTCTTGCTGTGGATCTCCATCACAAATTAGTCTTGTAACACCACACTCCTTCACCTCAATATCTTCATTATTCTCTTCGAAAGAAAATGTAACGAAATTGTTTGCTTCATTCCATTCCTCTGCATTCCTCGTATAATGCAACCATATCATATATGATCCATTATTTCTAAGTGGCTTACCCTTAAAATATGTTTCTAAGAAGTATGGAAAGCAACCGTCTAAATAAGCTCCATTAAAGTTCTTTACGGAGTATCCAATAAATTCACAAGGTCTTTTTCTCTTAAAAACAACGCAAGTTCCATATCCCCTAAACTTATGGAAGCACCAATCTGATGGCAATTCGACCTTTACACGATTTCCTATACTTTTATTTGTAAACCACTCTGGGATGCTATTTCCCTCATATATTATATCCATATTCTCAATGGAACTTCCTGGCAAACGGAACAGTTCACATATGTTATTCTGGATACCTGCATACCGAAGGAAAGAAGAAAATCGGTTTGTAGAGCCTTGGGAAGTCTCTGATATCGAAAACTGGCTCTCAATGGCAAGATTCGTAAACAATTTTGGACAATTGTTGAGATCACTGGATGTACGGCTCATGATTGGGTCTTTGGATGATCCGGTAATTGAACATAAGGAGGTGCAATGAGATGCATAAATATCCCATACGCCAGGTGGAAGTTCGGGCAACACTTCCAGCTTCTTGCAACCATCAACATAAAGAAGTAGAAGATGAGAAAGTTGACTCAAACTTCCAGGCAAGCTACTAAAATTGTTCCCTTCCAAGTTTAAATATGCCAGAAATGATAAGCCTCCAATGCTCTCAGGCACTTCTAGTAAATTGTTCCCTTTTAAGTGTAGATGTTTTAGACATGATAAGCCTCCAATGGTGTGAGGAACTTGTACTAAATTGCAGTAGCTGAAATCCAGAGACTTCAACATATGGAAACCTGCAAATGAAAATGGTAGTTGGGGATGTTTTTGTTTACTTAGTAAACCAAAAGGAGCAGTGATTGGAGTCCACCATCTAGACCGGATACTCTCTTGTTGACCAGACAAAGGAAGTTCTGTAATGGAAGTTCCATCAAGAAGAAACGTTATTAAGCTTTTGATCCTGCCCAAGTCTTCGGGAAGTTTTTCCATTTTTAAGCAACCTGAGAGAACCAGAATTTGAAGAGAATCCATTTCTAATTTGGAAGGGAAACTCTTAAGGCGTTTGCAGTTTCTCAGATTTAAGACAACAAGCTTTTTAAGCATTCCGATAGAGGGGTGAACTTTAACCAAGTTCTCACAGCCTTCAAGAGTTAGCTCTTCAAGATTTGTAATCTCTGAGAAGTCGGGGGTACTTGTTAGGTAACAACAATACCTTAGCTTCATGAATTTCAACCTCATAAAACACTAACAACAAAAACAAAAAGGACAAGTTTTAGACACCTTAGGTGTTAAACAGGTTATATAACATATGACAGTAATTATATTAGACCTTGGGTGTTGTCCAAAGATGTTTTATGTGGCTGTATGACAGGTCGATGGTAACAATGTTTTCCGGATAAAAATCTGACGGTAAGAACTTTAAAGGCAATCCATGCCAATATAGTAACCTTAATTTATTGGACAACGAATCCAGTCTTCCAGAGAAGTTTACTGCAAATGGCTGCCAATGTCCTTCGACTTTCGGAAAGCATATTTTTAGTATCCGCAAGTTTTTCATACGTGTAAGAGCTTGTCCATCTATGGGAATATCTTGACAGTTTTTGTTTAGCAAAAGGACTAGAACTTCAACTTCTTCTGTTACCTATATACAAATAAACGATCATCAAATTGTACTTTCTTTTTTTAAAAAAAATCAATAAAGGAAATTGCTTATACTCATACCTTGTTTACATTCAGTACATCGTAATCCTCTGATGAAATCCACAATCTTCTGTGATTCTGCCTGAAATCTTCACGATTAATTTCCCTTGCCATGCTTTGAATCAACTCGTGCATTTGAATCAACTCATGCATTT
>BQNB010159044.1:0-13712 GCA_026074375.1 Tanacetum coccineum | reverse complement strand
TCATGTCATTAATGACATGTTAAAATACAGTGGGTGTCAATGGAATGATGTCGAAATTAAGATCGCATGTGAAAGAGATTGGTACGTCAACTATTGTGAGGTAAATCTATACAAAGTTAGGCTTCTTATAATTGAACTAATTGTTTATTTCGCTTGTTTCTATTGGTATTTCATGAGGTATCATGTTTTTTGTTTTACAGAATCATAAGAGGCAAATGGACTATGGGAATTTCCATTTCCATATTTCAAGCAACTAGAATTGGTGTATGAAAGGGATAGAGCTACCAGTGCGGTTGTTGAAGGATTTAAAGACGCGATTCACAACATGAAGAATGAGCAAAATGGTGAAAGTGGAGGAGGTAATGTTGGTGGATTTCACTTCTCTTTGAGCGATGATAAAAAGAGTGACGTACAATATAAGTCACAAACAACCTCAAATTTTACCAATGTAACAAATATGGCTAAAAATCAAAAGGCAACGTCTAATGGAAACAAGGCTGCAAAAAAGGAAGACACGAGACATGGAGTCACAATTAGGAGGAATTAATCATTCTTTTCAAATGTTTGTTCAAGGGTTTAATGCTAATTTTGGAACTATGGCGAATGTTGTTGCTAATGCTATGACAAATGATAACAACTACAAAAAAGCTAAATCTGAACAGTTAAAAGACTTACTTGTTGAGATCACAAAACTAGACATCTCGAGTGGCGATGTACTCTATGCAACTGAGATATTTGCTGCTAAAAAAGACAAGCTTGATTTATTTCTTAATCTTTCTCACCAGCTTTGATTGTCCTATGTGCATAAGCTCACAAGTGCATTTATCAGGTAACTATATAATATGCCAAGTGCATTTATCAGGTAACTAGATAATATGTTACATACTTGTAGTTGCAAGGTATTTGTTCTTGATTTTAGGATTTCCTCGGGTTATCAGGTAGACTGTTAGTCTAGTTGTGTCTTGGAAAGACTTTTGGTTTTTGGAGAAATTCATTCCACTATGATAAGCTTGTATGTTGGAATAGTAGAACGTGGGTGCATCTTTTGGTCTCGAGGAAAGTCCTTCTAGCAGTATCATACTTTGTAAAAAAAAACTATATGTCTATAGCTAAGGGCTGGTGTAATATTTTGGTCAATTGGTTACTAGATTAATGAAGCTCTATTTGCATTATGCTACATGCAAGTATTAAGGTATTTTTTTTATAGTTGATGACTTTTTTTATATTCCATTGTTTATTAGATGGCCTTACTTCTGCTAGCGTCATGTGACTATTTGGTTTATTGTTATTAGTTTCATGGTGCCCATGATAGTGCATTTTTTTCCTTTTAATGCTTAACCGGTTGTTTTGTATTGTTGTCTCGGACTCTCGGTTGGGTTTGGTCTAGCGGCAGTGTAATTATACATATACAAATATGGTTATTATAAATGTGAGTTAGTGAGCTTCATTTGGCCGGTGTTATGAGCTTTGAAACATCTTGTGGTTTATTTGTATTTTTTGTGAATTTGTAATGCTTTTAAGATACACTTGAGTTTAAAGTCAAAAGTTCAATATTTTTGTCTTCATATGATCTACATAAAATAAGGGGTCGTTTGATTTGCTTATATAAATCACTATGGGTATAGGTATGGTAATAGAATCGAATGAAAACAACTATGACTTTTTTTTAAAATGTGTTTGGTTCAAGAATTAGGTACGATTACTATTTCGAATAAACATAATAAAAACAAAATGACATCAACCCATTCGTCCTCACCCCAACTATAAAAGCAAGTGCACAAAAAATGATAGTGATACTCTTCTTTTCTCCGTCACTTTCATTTCATGTATTTACAGCTTCATCAACATATCTCAACTTTAAATAAAAGAACCCAACAACAAAAAAATGAGATAAAATTCATATTGATAACAAGAGCGAGTTAAGTATCCATCAAGAAGAACACAAATTTGAACATCTAAAATGGGTATATGGCTTATGGGATTGATTAGATCCACCGGTGGCGACGAAAAACCGTGGGTGGTAGGTGGTAGGTGTATACCACTTGAAGTAGAAGTGATGAATTTAAACACCACAAAATGGTTGAAAGTGAAAATGTAAGACAAAAACGGTAAAAGGTGATGATAAGGACTAAAAGTAAGCTGTTATATTATTTTCTTAGTATAGAAAATATAATGGTTTCTCAAACCAAGTGATATGAAGTGGTATGTGCAAATCTTTGTTTTGTGGGTTTCATGAAACCATATCCCAAAACCTAATGAATTAAATCATTCTCACACCAATACCACCATTCCCATATCCCCATAACAAACACACCCTTATATCTAAACATGCGACAAATCAAACATTACTTTCCATTTAATAGTTGACAATCCTAAACCACTCACTTCACTTTATAAAGGATAGAGATCCTTTAAAGTTCAAACGAACTTTACAAGTAAAGTTCTCTCACAACATAACAGTGAGGTCTACAAAAAGACCCGATTTATTTTATTAGTGTGAGAAAACTTTAACGGTAAAATTCATTTGAACTTTAAAGGATCTCTATCCCTTTATAAGCCTATACGCGTAGTGAATACATAGTACCAAACTGACCCTAAAATGATGTATCGATAAATGTACCATGCTAATACGCACGTGTCAAGCAAACATGGTCCAACAAGTATTGTGTCGTGTCAAGCAATACTAATTAATACACACGTGTTGTGGTTATAAAGTCAACCATATAATACGACCAAAAGTCAAACCGCCACAAATAATAATCTCATAAGAAGCAACTGTTTAACAAACAGTTTTCATCAAAAACACGTTACATTTAGGAGGATTTGAAAATGGCATTGTTACGTAAATTGTTTTACAAGAAACCACCTGATGGACTTCTTGAGATCTCTGAAAGACTTTATGGTATATACACATTTGTTTTTTTTACCTAAATAGTTATAAATAAGGACTTATTAGATTAAATCTTGTGGGGGTGTCTGTATTAGCTTATTTGCCGACCTTATGGGCTTATTTGAATTTGGAAAAGCTAGTAAGCTCGCTTTTTGGGGGCTTATCAACTTGAGCTCGTACGAGCTCAAGTTGATAAATTCATAAGCCCAAAAAAGCGAGCTAACCGGCTTTTCCAAATTTCAAGTAAGCCCATAAGCTCGGAAAATAAGTTAATCCAAACACCCCCATATGTCTAAGAGGATTTTTAAGTTAGATTAAATGTTGGGGTGGTTGTTCTGGATTAGCTTGTTTTGCCGACCTTATCGGCTTATTTGAATTTGTAAAAGCTAGTAAGCTCGCTTTTTGGGGCTTATCGTCAAGTTGATAATCTCGTAAACCCAAAAAAGCGAGCAACTGGCTTTTTCAAATTCCAAATAAGCCCATAAGCTCGGAAAATAAGCTAATCCAGACACCTCCTTATTTAAAGGCTACATATGTCTTGAAGAGGTTTTTTAAGCTAGATTAGATATGCCGAACCGCTAATCTAGTTACATGTAAAGTAAGTTGATAAACACAAAAAATAAGCAATCTTAAATACCCTCTTAGCTGGGAGCGTTTTATTAACGCTCTTTTAACACTTTGATAAGCTGAGCGCTTTAGAATAAGTATTAGGACAAGCTTATCTTATGATAATACAATAAGCCCATAAGCTTCTAAAACTAGCTTAGCCAAACACCCCTTTAGAACTGTTTCATTTGGAAATATGATTTGTTTGTGATGTACTTGTAGTTTAGTTATGTTATAAGTAGTTGCATCATCAATGTGTTTGCCGGTCTTTGATAGAGTAGATAAGCCAGTAATTTTAGAGTGTTTGTGATATCCAAATTGCTTATACTTTATTAGCGCTAATTTGAATAAAACATGTGAAATAAGCCATGTTCCAACCTTCTTACCGCCAACTGCTTATTTTGCAACAAAATAAGCAGCACTTTGGATGATCCAAACACCAGATGAATCCGAGTTCTTATAACCGAACTATGCAAATATTGGCTCCGTTTTTCACAATTGGTTGTTTCTGGTTCCGAATTTATCAGATAAGCAATGCTTGTTTTGTTGAATTAAAGACGAGGTGCTCAATAGTTGCAGACTACAGCCATTAACTAGGCCACTACACCTTTTGTCTTGCAAGTCTAATTTTAACATAAACACGATATAATAGGCATTCTAAATTAAGATGTAACAGAGTGGATGCGTTCTTTGTGATACAAGCAAATTCTGTTAACAATATATCGGGTTTGACAATTGATCATTTGCTGATTTGGTATTCAGTTTTTGACTGCTGTTTCGCAACTGATGCTTGGGAACAAGAGGATTATAAAAGTTACATGGGGGACACAGTTGATCAGCTTAAGAACCATTATCCTGATGCTTCAATCTTAATCTTTAATTTTGGCGATGAAGAATCAAGCCAGATTGCCTCTGCGTTATCGGATTATGACTTCACTATTATGGACTATCCTCGACAATACGAAGGTTGCCCTTTACTTCCGATGGAAGTTATTCACCATTTTCTAAGATCAAGTGAAAGCTGGCTCTCGCTTGGTCAGCAAAATGTTCTTCTGATGCATTGTGAACGGGGTGGTTGGCCTGTTTTGGCTCACATGTTGGCTGCACTCTTAATTTACCGAAAACATTACACTGGGGAATACAAGACGTTGGATATGATATATAAGCAAGCTCCTCGTGAACTTTTGCACATTTTTACACCACTGGATCCAATACCTTCTCAGCTGAGGTACTTGCAATATGTATCGAGGAGGAATGCGGGTGTAGAATGGCCTCCATCAGATAGGGCGCTTACTTTGGACTGTCTGATAATCCGGATGATTCCTGATTTTGATGGAAATGGTGGTTGCCGCCCTATTTTCCGGATTTATGGACAAGATCCTTTATGTCACGGTGATAAAACCCCTAAACTGCTGTTCTCAACCCCAAAGACGAGCAAAAATGTTCATTACTACAAACAGGCAAAATTTTAATGTTCTTTATTTAGTACCATAATACTCCACTTTTGATTGTCAGTTGTCATATGTTCTCATTTTCTCTTATAACTTGTTGCAGGAAGAATGTGTACTGGTTAAAATTGATATCAATTGCCACGTTCAAGGCGATATTGTGCTTGAGTGTATCAACTTACACAGTGACCTGACTCGTGAAAAGATGATGTACCGTGCCATGTTCAACACAGCATTTATAAGGTCAAATATATTAATGCTTAATCGTGATGAAATTGATGTACTTTGGGAGGCTAAGGATCTATTTCCCATGAACTTCAGGGCTGAGGTATATTCTCCCCGACTAAGTATTTCTATATATTGTATGAACGCGCATACATTTATGTATATGTAAATGTAACAAATATCTTTTTATGAAGCTTCTTTTCTCCGACATGGATGCTGCAGCTTCTAAAGTTCCAGTAGATTCAGCTTGTTTTGAAGAGGAGGGTCTCCCTATGGAAGCATTTGCCAAAGTTCAAGAGATGTTTAACAGTGTTGATTGGCTAGATCCTAAAAGTGATGCCGCACTAAATGTTCTTCATCAAATAGCTGCTTCAGATATTATCCAAGATATACTGGAGACTGGTTCCCCGCGTTCTGTTCAAGCTAAGAATTTGTTTAATGTGTCGGCTCCTGATATGAATAAGCAAAAGGTCACCCCATGCATGGCTATGGAGAAACCCTCATCACCGCCACATTCACCTTCACTTCTATCTAATCCCTCATCACCGCCACATTCACCTTCACTTCTATCTAATCAGCAATCACATAAAGTTGCAGATAATAAGGTCAAACCGAACCCCCCTCCCCCTCCACCACCTCCTCCTGCAATAGGAAACGCAAATCGGTCTTTATTCTCCCAACATACGGTACATCCTAGGCCTGCATCAAGGAAGGCCGAGTATACTGCGGGTAAACTTTCTACTCCAACTAGCCCTGACACTCCTACTTTGGGTGACAATAGAGGAGATGCACTTGAACCTGACCGACCACCTCCAACGGGACATCAAACCGAGTCTCAGCTTTCCACTTCCACCTCCCATTCTAGACATTTAAAAGAGGATAAAATAGATGGTAAAACATCTCAATCCTTAGCTTCTCCACCAGGGTCTGCAACTCCTCCGTCGAAGGACCAATCTGTTAGAACTAAAACAACTTCAACAGCACCCGAACCACCTCCTCCACCACCATCTTTGAAACACAGGCCAGCAATGAGGGTGGCCCGTTCTCCACCACCACCTCCACCTCTACCTCCACCTGGTCCTGTAAGGGAAGGTACTAATGTAAAAGTTGCATCACTGATGTCCCCTCCACCACCTCCACCCCGTTCTGTAAGGGCAGGTACAAATTTAAACGTTACATCACCGGTGCCCCCTGCACCACCTCCACCTCCATCTCCATCTCCTGCAATCCGTTCTGTTAGTGGAAATAAGAATACAGGCGTAGTCCCACCCCCGCCTCCACCTCCTGTAACCCGTTCTGTTCCAGGAAATGTAAAGGTGGGTGTGGCCCCACCACCGCCCCCACCTTTATCAAAAGCCGGCAATTTATCAGGAGGTCCTGCTCCTCCACCACCTGTACCGAAGTTGCCTGCTTTATCAAAACCAGTTTTTTCGAAAAATCAACAATCAAACAAGTTGAAGGCTTTGCATTGGTTGAAGCTAACACGAGCTGTAAGTGGAAGCTTATGGGCCGAGGCACAAAAATCCGGTGAAGCTTCAAAGTATGTGGATGATGTATCTTTCTGTTTTCCTTTTTAAGTCTTTTTTTGGTTTTCTTATGGTTTGTGCACATCAGGGCTCCAGAGATTGATATGTCAGAACTTGAGAGTCTCTTTCCAGCATCAAACGCAAGTGCAGAACAAGCAAATGCGAAGTTGAAATCTAGGGCAGCTATAGCTAATAAACCTGAAAAAGTTCAGCTGGTAAGTATTAGTTTCTTCGTTATATTGACAAATCAGGTTTATCTGCTATCATGCATAAAATGCTATATACAGCTTTTTATATTGTATTTAATAACTGCACTTCTTGTAGATTGATCACAGGAGGGCATATAACTGCGAGATCATGCTTTCAAAGGTCAAATTACCACTGAATGAGTTAATGGTAAGTTCGAGTAATTATATTTCAGTTGTTAATTACTAGTGCTTTAACTACAAAAACAGAAAAAACGTGCAATTAATCTACCTAAAAAAAGCAAGTGGAATTTGGTCATGTTTGTTTTCGTGTCTAAAATTTTCCCCTATTTGACTATTTGTATCTGTGAACTTTTTGCACAACTTCCACACCTGCTAATTTATCTGTTAGCTAAATATCTTTTTTTTTTCCCAATCAAGTACACGGGTTCATAAACATCATACGTATCAAGCTGGAACTAGTACGTAGGTTATTATGGTTAATAGATTAGATTTCTATGGTCTCACATTTATTTTGTGAATCTTGACAGGATTATGTCCTTGCGTTGGAAGACTCTGGACTGGATCCAGATCAAGTGGACAATCTTATAAAGTTTTGTCCGACACAAGAGGAGATGGAGACAATCAAGGTAACATTTCAGTTGAGCTGTTAAAGGATTAAACGGCAGAAGAAATCCTGGTATAGATATCATGTTTTAAATATAGCATGTGAATCATCTGAGGAAGAATGATCTTTTTATTGACACACTCTTGATTCTGTTGAAATTACGCTTCTATTTGTAATAAATACTTGTTTTTATTCTCAGGGTTACAAAGGAGAGAAGGATAAATTAGGAAAATGTGAACAGGTTTGTAAAATTGTTTGGGACAAGTTAAGTTGAAATTTATCTACAAATAAACTCAATTTAATGGATGCGTTTTGTACTTATTTGTAATAGTTCTTCTTGGAGCTAATGAAAGTTCCACGTACAGAATCTAAGTTAAGAGTTTTCTCTTTTAAGATGCAGTTCAATGCACAGGTCAGGAAATGTTTTGACATACATTATGTGCTTGTTATAGGTCGAATTTGGATCTAATGTTTGACTTTTTGTTGCCATTTAGGTTTCTGACCTTACGAAGAACCTAAACATTGTAAATTCTGTAGTAGAACAGGCAAGTTATCTTAGTCCTGTACTTCATCAGTGACAATATTGTTATCTTAATCTTAGATCTCATGGGTGCTTATGGTGATTTTATCAGACCAGGAGTTCTGGTAAATTAAGAAGAGTCATGCAGACAATTCTGTCTCTCGGAAATGCGTTGAACCAGGGGACTGCAAGGGGTAAGAGCTAATGGCTTCATTTTTTTAGTTCAGTATTCTTGCTATTATGCTATTTATAGTGGTTGTTAGTGCTTAAGGTCTTTGTTTTTGAACTTGCATAAAATAGATTTGGTTTTGTTTTAGGTTCTGCTGTCGGTTTCAGGTTGGATAGCCTCCTGAAACTATCAGAGATACGTGGAAAGAACAACAGGATGACTCTTATGCATTATCTTTGCAAGGTATTTGTTTCTTTTGCTTCTTTAAATAAAAGAAATTAATCTTTATTTCAAGTTCGCCTTTTTTTTCACTATACACATCAAGTTTCTCGGTATTTTAGATATATGTGTACCGTGTACGTATTTTGTGTTCTTTTTTCTCTTCACCTTTGTACATAATAGTTTTGCTGGAGATCTGTAGGTGCTTGCAGACAAAATACCTGAAGTCCTTGATTTTTCCAAGGATCTCAGCAGCTTGGAACCTGCAGCAAAGGTAATAAATTATGTTGGAATTTTTTCCTGGTTTATAAGGGAAGCGATGTTGAGTTTGTTTTATGTTCTGAGTATATTGATTTTTATTTCACAGATTCAATTGAAATACCTGGCAGAGGAAATGCAGGCTATTAGCAAAGGATTAGAAAAAGTCAGCGAGGAATTGTCAATGGCTGAAAATGATGGACCCATTTCTGAAAAATTCCGGAAGGTAGAAATATCAGATTGACGAAAGTACTCGTATAGCTATTATAGTAATTATTCTACTTTTGATTATAAAGCCTATAGGACGCGAGTTACTTGAGTAGAGGGGCAAAATGGGCAGGTTGAAAAGGTGGAATTTTTCGGTATGGGTGAGTTGATCAGGATCGCTTACTTTCCAAATAACCGTCTTTCAATGAATAATTGGCGTGTCAAATATGAGTACTTAAACTATGTCATTTATAGGAGGTTTTACATTCTGTGACTTTTTACAGTTTGGCCCGTTTATAGACAAAAAAATAAATAAATGTAACCTGTCGACTCATCCATAAGTACATTTGTCAAAATTTTCACCTTCATAGACAAAGTAGTGTAACATTTTGTTCTATTTATTGGCTAGGCTCTAAAGGAGTTCGTTCATTCAGCAGAAGGTGAAGTAAGGTCCCTGGCCTCTCTGTATTCTGCCGTGGTATGTTTCATAATCTCTTTTTAAATACACAACTAGGGGTTTTGAAGATTTTACATTTGTAATCGAAGACTCAAATGCATACTATTTTATAGGGTAAAAATGTGGATTCTTTAATTCTTTACTTTGGCGAGGATCCAGTTCGTTGCCCATATGAGCAAGGTAACCACATAAATGTATTTTTACAGATTTTGATTTATGACTCGGTTTCTTGACTTCCGTTTTCAATATTGTTTCCAGTTGTTTCAACTTTGCTGAAATTTGTAAGAATGTTCAATCAAGCAAATGAAGAAAATGCTAAGCAACTAGAGGCGGAGAGAAAGAAGGCCGGGAGGGAAGCCTCAAACGAAAAGCTAAACCTAACTCATATCAAGTCACAACATATACCACAAACTCCTGTAAAAAGTGCATAGGAACTGTTTCTTAATTTGTTTATTCGGCTGAGCTTAACAAGAATTATAAAAAAAGAGTTGTAGGATTCCAAATTGTATGTATAGTTGCATTGTTGTCTGTTAGTACAAAAGCTGTGTATGGGGGTGAATATGGGTCTATATTTTTTTTCATCATTGTCTTTCTAGAGAAATGTTTAGTTACAGTTTACAGTTGTATAGCACCAAAACTTGTACAGCAATACACACGGCTTGGACTCTGCAGTCTCTAAAACATTTACCTTGCATTTAACTTGTCATCGACCTTTGATGCTCAGTGAATTTATTTTCGCTTTCTATATGCTATAGGAGTATGAGCTGGGTTGGCACGAATCATAGATTATCTATCTAGTTACCTGTCCAATAATGAAAAAAATAGACCTTGTTAATTGAACATTTTATCCTATTGATAGCAGACTGTTGAACCTGAAAGTCAAATATCTTGGTGGTTGCTAATGTCTAACTGAAAGTCAACCCGCAACGGATCAACGATTAACCGGGGATAGATTTCTTATAAATGTAAGAGATTGCTGGGCTCGTTTTTGCTCATTGTCAAAACCCAGCTGTTTATTTTACTCATGCTGCTCCTGTGATCAACATATTAGATTATATGTACAGAATAGCAATTTTAATGGTGTCACACACGGCGGCAGGACTCTGTTTTGTCCCACACTGCTAGTTAGGTGGAGCGAAAAACAATGCTGAATATAGATGGTTGTTCAATTGACATAGACCAGTAGATTGTAGATTATAGTATAAAACAGAGTTGAATAAGGATGGCTACTCATTTTACATACACCAGTAGATTTGTAGATTATATGTATGGAACTGTGAAACCCCGACTCTATATCCTTCCAATGTCATGAGCGAGGGGTATCTGCAGTCTGTGAAACTAGCCTTACGCAGCTCCCCCCAAGTCACATGGTCCTAGGGATGGCACCCGTGGGTAATGGGTATGGGTTCATCAAACCGTCACCCGAGCCCGGGATTTTTTTCTCACCCGCCACCCACCCGCCACCCACCCGTCACCCACCAATGGGTACAACTTTTTACCCATACTCATGCTCGTGGGTACCCATCGCCTGTGGGTAAACTCATGGGTTTGTGAAATGGAACAAAATCATAAAACCATGATATGTAAACTAACTATGAAACTAGGTAATAAGACATGATATCAATTTTCTAAATACCAAGTTCACGAAATACTAATGACATGTCTGAAACTAGAAAAATTAATCATCATTACACCAAATCACATGTTGTTTGTTTATTTAGAGGCTCTGAATCTGAATCTGAACCGCACATCTGAATCTGAATCTGAATATCTGATGCGTAAATATCTGAATCTGAATCTAATAAGACTGTTTGTTTTTTGTTTTTTTAAACGTTCTGAATGGTGTAAATACAAAGCAGTTTCAGTCTTACAAAACATAAACACATCCAAACATTAAAGAAAACATTTGAGTCATAATTTAACATAGACTTGCAACGTGAAAATTAAATGTCATAATCTAAAACATTCAAGGACATTGTGATGCAATTGAATCTCGTAAACTAGTCATAAATTCTTGATCAGCTGCACTTCCATATGGTTGAACATCATCATCGACAACATTATCATCTTGTAAATGTTACCTAACGGCAAAGTTTGTAGTGGTATGTTAAAGGGGTTAAAGAGTCTAATGTTACCTAATTATCTTCAACTTTTATCAACAAAGCATGCAACAGTAGGTGGGGGAACCGAAGAACCACCTTCATCAAATGGTACATCTTCAATTTAAAGTACTTGGTTAACGGGATTATGGGAAGATGATGGTGGTGTTCGATTACGTTTTCCAAAAACTTAACGATTTGGACCACTAGCAGCACACTTTTCATATAAATATGTATAAAGGTCGGGATAAAGCAATGGACTATTTCTCAAGTTATTAGCTTTATTTTTTGTCTACATCAGATATCATAAAGAAATATATCAGTAATTTAGCTATTAGTATTACATAGAGTTTATTTGTAAAAGTTATAAAAGTAGTCACAAACACACCTTAACATTAAGTTCTTTCCACTCTTCTTCCGTAAAGTTGAATGAATTTGTTACCGAGTTGTAAACATTTCCTGTTTTTCCTTTTAAGTTTGCCCAAAGATGATACTTTGCTTTATAGTAGTCAAACTTATTCTTTAATTTTTTTTTGAGTGGTTTTTATTCCTTAAGTGTCCTCAAGAGCTTGAGCTACTTTTTTCCAAGAGTCCACATATAAACTACCACCATTAGGACCTAACCTATTGACCTCATCGATACATGTCTCCAAAAAAAACTTCAATTGTTCTGCGGTAAAATTTAGTTTTTCACTTGAGTCACCCATTTCTATAATCAAACAAAACACCTAAATCAAACAAAGTCATTTATAAAATATCCTAAACTACCTAATACAGTAAAAAACAACCTCTTTATAACTGTCTTATAACTTTTATTGCACACCTATTAATGGTTTATCTTTCTTTATGGTCCAGGAAACAAACCTCTTGTCAATTTATATATTAATCTAATCATGAATATACTTGACATATACTGTGATATTCCTTGCAACCAACTATCTGACTATATTGTCCCATCGAAAATGAAACAACGACCATAACACAGATAAGAAATGAGTCCCATTAATGAATAGGTAAAAGATGTAGTCTACATCTTTAATAAAGGTATCAATCGGTAAGTTTGTAAGTGGTATGTTGAAAAGGGGGTGGGTTGTGGAGTTAAAGAGTCTAATGTTACCTAATTATCTTCAACTTTTATCAAAACATTTTGTCATTACTGAAGTCACTATGATCAATTAAGAAAAGCACGTTTAAACTCCCCCACATGATAAAGAGTTCAAGCTCACTCATGTGAACACTGATGATGACTTTAACATTTCCAACAAGTGCAAATTGCAGCTTTCGTTTCTTAATCCAATATATACTACGTATTGTACATCTTTTGTAATGCTATGATAGTATCACTTGTTTTTTACAAGAGTGTCAAGCTATCCAACTTGCAATATCTTACAACTATCTATGAACATATCCAATGATTTTGCTATAGGAACAAATATAATCTTTTTTGACATTTTTCAAGCATTATCATTGTTTTAACTATTTCTTTATGAAGTGAGTAAACAAACACCAAGCAAATATTCTCATAACAGTTTCCTCATAGCTTTATAAAGTATTAATAAGCAAAGATCCTCATAACAAATTCCATAATGAAAACATGCAAATAAACTCAAGTTTTGTAATGAAAACATACAAATAAACTCAACTGTTATAGTGTACACATGCAAATAAACTCAAGTTTTGTAATGAAAACATACAAATAAACTCAACTGTTATAGTGTACACATGCAAATAAACTAACCATCCATATCATCACAGTGAATCAAACATCACAAATAAACTTATCATTCATATGATAATAAAAAAAACACAAATAGTTAAAACAATCAATCAAAAAACACAAAAACGAACCTGGTTAATTGAGGCTGCAGGTGGCGGCTCGTGGCGTCTTGTGGCGTCTTGTGGCCGGAGGAGTGGTGGCCGGCGATGGTGGTGGCCGGAGATGGGGAGAGGCAGTTTGGTGAGGTTAGGGAGGGAATGTAGGAGAGTGAAACCTTTTTTTTCTTAATTTACTGTGTCAACAAGAGGCATTAAGATACCCTTTTCAAGTCTAGACCATTTAGACATTTTTACATCTGAGTGTGTCTGAACGAAAAAAAAACAAACGCTCTGACCGAAAAAAAGTCTGACCGGTTAAGAGTTTTGGCCCATTAAGAGCCCATTAAGACTTTAAAAAAAAACAAACACCACCCTACTGAGATATATCATGTATATATCTTTGAAAGTTTGATATTTCATATTAGTCTTTTAGTTTTGTAACTCAAAAAATTTGTTAGTT
>BQNB010159042.1:0-14956 GCA_026074375.1 Tanacetum coccineum | reverse complement strand
TTGACGAGTATAGTGATGTGTTGAAAAACAAGGCACGCTTAGTAGCAAAAGGATATCGTCAAGAGGAAGGTCTTGATTTGAGGAATCCTTTGCCTCGGTTGCCAGTCTTGAAGCTATCAGAATCTTTATTGCCAATGCTGCCAGCAAAAACATGACGGTATATCAAATGGATGTGAAGACTGCATTTTTAAATGGCGAGCTTAAAGAACAAGTCTATGTCAGCCAACCAGAGGTCTTCATTGATCCAGATCGTCTGAATCACGTCTATCGTCTGAAGAAAGCACTTTACGGCTTGAAGCAGGCACCACAGGCGTGGTATGACGCTCTATCAAAGTTTCTTCTGGCTCAAGGATTCTCCAAGGGTGTAGTTGATCCAACCTTATTATAACAACCCAAGAATTTTCATCAACCTATTTTACTATTATCACAATTATACGGGGAAATTTTTCGCTTTATTACATTACTTGCATTGTCAATATCTCAGTATGTCATAACTAAAGTAGACGAGCTTACGCAACCTATCTATGGCCATTTTGTCTTCATATATGTCAAGCAAACATCACAATTTTTCAAGTCAATATCATCATATCCTTATTACAAAGTACATTATTCCTATAATGTACCATTCGCAATGTTATATCAGAACGAGCTTTAAACCGTTATCGTATGCCTCTAAAACCCTAATTTCATGAAGGGTTAATATCTAAAGTGAATGTACAAGCTACTAAAGCATATGTACAAGCAATATAAGATCTCATTTATTATAAACTCCCTTACAAGTCAAGTACAAGCTTTTCAAAGCACAATATACAAGTCATTAATGCACGATATCCAAAATGGCCGTTTTACCTCCGTTTTACCTTCACTAAACCAACACTCAAATAAGTTGTAATAACTTAATTTACAACATTCTCAATCATATTCCATCATCATTTCATCAATTTACTTCAGCTAGATACAAATCGAATCCAAGAAACCCTAATTGTGCACTAAATGTAACTTTTGACCCGTTTACTCATTTTCTACCCATTTTAACCCAAACCACCTATCAACTTTTGATTATAATCCTTAATATAAGTCTTAAGATCAGTAACCTATCATTCTTAATCAAGTATATACGAAATCCAAGCTTAAAAACCCTAAAGAAACCCTAATATGCCCTAATTGCACCCGCGACATATTTCATTCATTTTCAACCCGTTTTAACCCAAACCACTTACTAATTTCCATTGATAAGCCTTAATACAAATATTGAGAATATAGTTATGTTATTCCTTGATCGATGCTCACGAAATATTGGCCAAAAACTTGAATTCAAACCCTATAATACCAAAACAGACCCGCAGCTTGTTTTGCTTGCATTTTGACCCATTTTGAACTCTTCTTTGCACACAATCACCTCCATGACTCACCCACATGTCTCCCAAGCTGCTTACCCACCTGCTACAACATTTCTTTGGTCCAAATTGAAGCCACATCTCCCATTTTATGCCTATGGCAGCCGCGGCAAGTACTTGTCTTTCTCACCATGTTCTAGCCATCTTCTAGCCTATCCAACACATCCTATAGCCCCTCCTAATCACCCTCTAAGTTACCCATGTGTCCTAGATCATCTTTCTAAGAAATCTTGGCCTCTAAGGGTCCTTTACCTATAAATAGAACCCATAACCCTTCATTCATTTTCATCCCCCACTTCTTCTTTCTATAACCCAATTAAGCAAACATTATCTACTCCATATGATCCTAGAATCATCTAATAAGATCATTAAAGCAAAGCTTTGAAGATTTAAAGCCCCAGGAACAAGATACAAGGCGTACGAGTGGAAATACAACCTGAAATGACCCATTTCCACCATGTTTGCTCCTTGAAGCTCAAACCCAGGTTCTAGATGTTCTACTTCTACTTCTACACTCTTATAATGTTCATATGATCCTAAATAAACTCTTGTTAAAGTTTCATAACTCAATTCATGCTCATTTTCCGTTTTGATCCAAAACCGTACACCCGAAACCCTAATTTCGCGTTTTTCTTAAAACTAAATGTCATAATGGTTAAATATTGTTATAATCTATCCTAGCATGCTTAAATAATGTTAAAATAACCACTTTATTGATTAATGAAGGAATTTGAACTTAAAACCCGCGCGTTTACGTTTTAAAACCCTAATTTGACCCGTTTTGCTTCCTAGCTTAACGAATCGTTATTTTAAACTTGCGTTGCGTTAAATCTTCATATTTTAGTTTATTATAACTTATAAATGTCTATTGAAATGTTAAAATAAGCTTGCATGGCAATTTGGACATGTTTTGTAAATATTATCCATGCAAGGGGTATATATCGTAACTTTCGGAAACTTATAACTAAAAGGACTAAAAATGTCATTTTATCAAAGTTATAACTACAGGGGTCTATTATGTCACTTTTCAAAGTACAAGGTTTACTTGGTATATCTTTTAAACTTGAAGGACCAAACTCGTAAAAGTGCAAACCCCAAGGGTATATTTTGCCACTTTTCAAACTCAAGGGTCTAAAATGTAACATTTTGAAAAAGTATAAAATCATGTTTAAAACCTTACAAGACATAACTTTAATTAACGCTTGACGTGCTTAACATTTCCAGATATTAATCAAAACACTTAAAACCGATTATATCGTATCACAATACTAGGGAGCTTCATATTAAGAGGTTTCATCTTGGTATTACGTTCTGACTGAGTTGTTGGGTTTACGATTTAAAGTGCCCTAGCTCCTCAAACGTTTACTGAATGACTTCTGAATTATGATGGCCCGAACGGTGATACAATAATTCCAAACTCTTCAATCAAACTCATAACTCTTAAAAACCAAAGTTCTAAAGTACAATCTTCCTAAGACTTGACATATTTACTCAGGTTGCGTGACGTGGCTGTTTATTATCATTTTGCTATATCAACCCTCCCCGGTTAAGATTGTGATAAGGTCGTCAGCTTTCATTTTGGAATATTTATTACATCTACATATCAGGTGAGATTCATAACCTCGCCTTTACTTATTTACATGTTTTATAAACCCGCGAGGGGGATACATGCTTGTTACAAACTCTATTACATACTCATAACAATGTGATTACTTTTCAAAGACTTAGTGAGTTCATAGCCTCACTTTTTAATCTCTTTAATGTTTCATAAACCCGTGAGGGGGATACATGCTGCAAATTACGAATACAAGTGTTTTTCCAGACTATATGCTAATCTGATGTACTATTACAATTAATGTCTAAGTTACTTTATGCCAAAAGTCCCTCATTATCATGGACCATTAATCACTTACGGGTGAACGCGAATATTGTGGATAGATCTATGGGATATTTGAATTTCATAGGTATATGGCAATTACCTACACCAAGGGCCATTATCTATATATATATATCACATCATTTTGGGTATATGAGTCAGTTTGTATGCCATGAGCTTAGACCAGACAAGGAACATGACTAATCAGACCAAACAAGACAATAACGCAGTAATACACTGTTACTATGATAATTGCATTCGTTGCAATTATTACAAATAATGGGTAAAACTCAGAAGAAATAATGAAATGATAACTAAATATTTAAAAAAACTCTTTTTAATCGTTTAGCGTAAGAATATGATTGTTGTACCTTGAAGTAATACCCCAGATTAGCTTCCGCTGCTATATGTAAAAATGGGGGTGTTACAACTTGGACACAACTTATTCTCCGTTGGGCAGTTTTGTGATTCGAACCTTGAGGTTGCTTTTCGTCAACACACCTGCTTCATTCATAATTAGTAAGGTGTGAGATTTAATACTAGGATCTCGAGGACACATCTATATACTCTGTCTCCTTGGAGACATGATGGCGTCCCCACAACCAAATGTCTCTAGTCAAAGGCCTCAAAGACAATAGTCGCAATGGGCTATGGCACCAAACGTTTGTTCTCATCTAAACTCTGGTGCATATCAACCATTTAGCTAGACCTGTTCTATGTCGAATGTCTCCTAAGCCTTAAATTTGAAAAGAAACCATCTTGTTCTGCATGCGCAATGGGTAAAGCAAGAATGAAAAGCCCACAAAACCTAAATCGAAGACACCAATCAAGAAAACTCTTATCTGTTAACAACAGTTGGATCTTTATGTAGACCAAATGCGTATCGCAAGTGGTTAATCGGAAAGTAAGTACAGTCCCACCATTGTCTATGATTACTCACCATTCACATGGGTTAAGTTCTTAAAGGTCAAAAGATGAAGCTCTAAAAATTCATAATCAAGTTTCTTAAAGATGATCCAACTACGTCTTTAAAGTACTTGTTCTGACGCATCATAACAGATAAAGGAAACTGAATTAGTTAATCAAACATTGCGTGAATAATATGAGAATAGGTTGGTATCATCTTAAGAAATCTTAGCTCTCTCTCACACAGCAAAATTATTTTCGTTGAAAGATGGAATCGTACGCTAATTGAAGCTGCTCGCACAATGTTGATTTATGCAAAAGCTCCGTTATTTCTATGGGCTAAAGCAGTGGCTACCGCATGTTACACCCAAAATCGTTCCATCATACGCCTTCGTCACGGCAAAACACCATATGAGCTTTTACATGACAAACTTCCCGACTTATCTTTCTTCCATGTATTTGGTGCACTCTGCTATCCAACGAATGATAGTGAGAATTTGGGCAAGTTACAACCAAAGGCTGATATTGGTATTTTCATTGGTTATGCACCCACGAAGAAAGCATTTCGAATTTACAACCGACGTACCAGACGAATCATTGAGACAATTCATGTAGATTTTGATGAGCTGACTACACGCAGATGGATTTTTGAAGAGCAGTTCAGGTACCCGCACTTCATGAAAGACTCCCTGGCAATCAATATCAGTTCTGACTCGTGCCAAAACACTCCACCTTCAACACCATTTTTGTACCACCTTCGAGAACTATCTGGGATATGTGTTTCAATCAATGTTTGAAGAAATACTCAATCCCCCACCTAGGTTGATCAACGCCAGCCCCTGAAGTCGTTGCTCCAATTAATGAAGTAGCAGCTCCAGTACCCGTTGTATCAACCGGTTCACCTTCCTCAACTACAGTTGACCAAGATGCACCATCACCAAGTAACTCTCAAACAACACCCGATACCCAACCTCCCGTCATTCCTAACGATGTTGAAGAAGACAATCATGAATTGTGGAAGTTGCACATATGGTAATGAATCCATAATTTTGGTATTCCAATTCTAGAAGTTCTTCGATCAATCTACAATCTGTCGTATTCTATTCATACAAATGTGCCTCCCATCCACCAATTTTGAACACAACTAACAAATGGACTAATGATCAACCCCTTGTAAAATAAAATGTGACCTACTCGCTAGACTAGTTTCCACAAGGCTGCAATTACATGAGCAAGCTCTTTTCTGTTTCTATGATGCTTTCCTCACTGCTGTTAAACCCAAGACGTATAAAGATGCTTTGACTCAAGCTTGCTGGATCGAGGCAATGCAAGAATAACTTAATGAGTTCGAACATCTTGAAGTATGGGAGCTCGTACCCGACCAGGATAAAAGTTATGGTTATATACTTTTGAAGTGGATATGCTAAGTGACACTAGACTAACTAGGAGGTATAGACTAAAAGAACAAATCACGACTAGATGGCCTCTGGTTACGTTTGCAAGATTAGATGCAAAAATGATTTTTCTCAGCGTTGGCTAGCTCATATTAAACATTGGATCGTCTACCAAATAGATGTGAAGACTGTGTTTCTGAATGGTAATCTGCGGGAAGAAGTTTATGTTAGCCAGCCGGATGGGTTTGTGGATAAAGATAAACCAAATCACGTGTACAAGCTTAAGAAATCTCTTTATGGGTTGAAACAAGATCCACCGTGGTGGTATGACTGTTCTTCGTTCCTGCTATCCCAATAACTTTCTCCAAGGATTAGTGTATGCCCCACATCGATTTCATACACAGAGATCGTCAAAGGAACTAACTTCTAGTAACAAATATATGCGATTGATAATCAACTTTGCTGCATCTAGCACTTGAACTTTGTGAGCCCCTATTATCTAAAATCATGGTGTCAAAATTTAAGATGTCAATGATGGGCAAAAACTCATTTTCTTCAGGACTACAGATTTCTCAAAGTCCCCAGATGCATCTTTATTAACCAGTCAAAATATGCTCTTAAATCCTAAAGAATACGGTAGTTGACTTTGTGACCCACTGGATACTCCCATGGTGGATAAACCAATTGGATGAGGATAAAGAAGGGAAAGTTCGTTGATCCGTCACACTAATCGTGGTATGATAGGCACCCACCTATTAGCTTACACCATTAGACCTGACCTAACAATTTTGTTTATATGCATGTGTGCCCGTATAAGGCTCGCCTATAACCGAAAAGCCACTTATAATACAGATAAAAAAGGATCTTTCGATATCTAAAAGGAACCGTTAATCGGGGACTATGGTATCCGAAGGATTCTTCGATTGCTCTAATAGCATTTGCAGATGCGTAGCATATGCTGTGTTGTCAAGAATACACGCTGTAGCACAATCTGATATATGTAAATTTTTTGGAATAGACTTATCACTAGTCATCAAAAAGAAGGCAGAAAAGCTATCGATATCCAGATACGGATAAGTGAATATTTTGCTCTGTCCTGGCTGTTGTGCTCAAATCCTTTAGATGAGATCACAGCTTACCGACTATGGCTTTGGTTTCAACAAAATTCCAATGTACTGTGATAACAAAAGCGCTATTGCCTTATGCTGCAACAACGTTCAACATTCCAGATCAAAGCATATAGACATCAAGATTCACTTTAACAAGGATCCATGTTGAGAATAGGGGTGATCGAGACTTTACTTTGACAATACGGAGTATCAACTGGCGACATCTTCACTAAAGCTCTTGGCCGAGGAAAGAATTGAATTTTTTGATCAACAGCCTGGGAATGAAAGTTAAACGCTAGAGACTCTGAAACAATTGGCAGATGAAGTTGATGAATAGTGGTGGTACCTATTCACATATCCTGTATCATATGTATATACATAAAAACCAATAAAAACCAAAAAGATTTTTCATTTTAGAAAACTTTTATAAAAACAAAATACAAAAATATAAAATCTATAAAACCAAAGAAAAATTAAAAAATGAAAAATATAAAAAGAGGTAATAAAGGCATGTCTTCTGAAAATCGATAACATTTACAGTCTTAGAAATGTCATTCAATAATGATACCAAGGGCTGCAAAATGAAGTTCGAGCAGGAAGTTACAATGTTTTCAAAACATGCCAAATTGCAAAGCTATTATATTCAGTATAGTAACCCGGACATCATTTTAAAGGCAAGTATTCGCAAAAGAAACTTGACCTCTCAAACGGGAATATATTCTCCGGGCATGGGTCACTTTATGACATCAGCAAAGGCTTGGTGATTACTTTTGCATCATAGCCCATGCTCCTATATTCCATAAGTGTACGTGTCAGTGCGATTATGTGTCAAAATAAAAGAAATCTTATTTTTATTGGTAAAAAGTTGTCTTCACAATAAATCAGTATTTTTAGTAATCATAAAAAGATTTTCAAAGACATTCTAGCCACTTGATCGTAAAAATGACGAACGGCTTCTTTAAATAGAAAATTAAACATTAATTTGATGGGAGGAAAGAGTCATCCAATAATCTAATAAAAAACAGTCATTCAAAATAAGTAATGGAATAAAACGATAAAGTTTTGAATAATGACGATAATAATTTTCAAGGGGAGTTAAAATATAATAACTACAAATAGCTATAGATGTCATTTTGTTTAAATTATCCCTTATTTTTGGACTTATTTGTAATTTGAGACTTAGTAATTCGAGGCCTTAAACTACATTGATCAATTATGCCAACACCCCATAGTTTGTAAAAGACTTAGTAAGCGTAGGAAATACTTTCATAGTTTTAAAATCCTTAGTTGAATTCTCACGGGAAAGATCTAAGCTTTATATTCTTAAAACACGATCTCGAGTATGTGTGCGTACAAAGTTTTTCTAATTCCGAGTGTCGTAAAAGAAACCACAGGGAAGGAGTAGATGTATATCGATGAGTGGCCTTATCCTACTTCTTTTGAGGTTAGCATCTTTTAGTCTTTTATGAGGTTAGCTCCTTTTAATTTTTAGGCCCTTTTTCAATCTTTCGGTGTCACTAATTCAATCTCATGGTGGAAGAGACATCTCGTCATTAGTCAGTATGCATCATTTGAGTCCCTAGGGGGAAGTGTTGGGAATATAATTATTTAAAACGTGAGAAGAGTTTTGTCTGATTCAATTAATGTTTTACCCAACCGGTCAATCTCTAAGCTTATTCTTAAAATGAGTAGAAATATCTGATAAAAGAGGTACACATAGGTATGATGATTCCTTAAGTTAGTCAATATTCTGCAGAAAGAAATAAGCACATGTAAGGACTTATGGTTAGACTAGGTATTTTCATTTCGACTAAGTAGGAATATTTATGATATCCGGGACTTAGTTGACTTTGGTGTTACAATTTATATCATCACTATCCTGAAGAGAGAAATGCGCTCATCCGGGACTTAATTGACTTTGGTGTTATGGTATCAAGTTCTTGAAAGGGTTAATTGTGTACTTCAGATATTTGGGCTTTATACATCAAGACTGCTTGATGCGGCTTGCAAGAAAGTTTTGAATCTACTCAAGAAGGATTGCTTGGTTTATGGGCAGCTAAGACAACATCAAACACCGACATCACCTAACCACACAAGCTCAAGTTATCATATTATCTGAAATTTGTTTCATACTCGAAAGTATGAAGTAAAGACTTTCGTACTTGGAAAGAAAGTTGTAGCAAAACCGAAGATTGCTTGGACAGAGAAAGATCAAATTAAACACTTCTTGAAAGAAAGAAGGTTGAATGAGGAGATTAGAAAGTTCGTGGGTGGGAGATTTGTACGTAAGGAGAAACCTAAACGCAGCATACAAAGAACCATATGATACTATCATATAATGTTCTTATCAATCAGGTCAAACCTCGTTACATAAGTAATCTTGTTGAAAATATATGTAGTGTAGACTTATGGTGATAATAAAGAGTGCTCGAGTACAAAATTTTCAAGAATTTCTTAGTAAATTCAAAATTTTTCAAATTATTGTACTCAACACTGTCTTATATACCCTCAAACATTGAGGGGAGCATTAAAATGTTCCTATAGATTTGTGTAGTAACATTTGTCCCCGGAGAGAAGAGGGACGTTTTAATCAATTGATATCCAATAATATCAAGGGAATAACATATTGGATAAGGGGAAAAATATGATTTAAACTGAATCAAATTTGTATCGAAATGTGATTGTAATTGAAATGGACTCAATTCACTCCACACCTAGCATGGAACTACAATTAACATGCACATGTAAGGGGAGCTTTTAGTGATAAAAATGAAAAACTCTCAAAGTGTAAACCTTTTGATAATTATATCAAACACTAGATGAACTTTTCAATGATTTTGGTCTGATCGTGATGGAATACTCAAAAGACCGCCATTTACTTAACTTGTATGGAGTTAAAAAGGTGGTTAGGTATAAGGTATTCAAATCCCATGATCCACCAGAACTGAGGATCTACCCATGTAATAACGACACTAGTTAGTGTAAGAAGTCCTTAGGTATTATAAAGGAGAAATAGTGAGAAAAAGGAATAATGTCCCTAACTGAGATGGAGACTAACCTGGAACAAACCGCAACAAGGTGATAGTTTATAAGTCTCGTAGCATAGAAATGTGTTGAAGATGAAAAAGAAAGTAAGGATAAAAGGAATGTAAAGAAAGAATTCCCTCCATAACTTAGGCAGAAACCCCTGGGGTCAATACATAAACGGTCGGAAACACTAAGTTGTTGTCTGACATTGAAGACTGCCATGGACCCCTGAACTCCAATTGCACAAAATACCCTCCCTAGACACTCAAGGTCTCTCAAAAGACACTTGTTTCCACATTTTCCAAACGGAAAAGATTACAACGCAATCTATTGACTTTCCTTCTCACTCCAAGTTAGTTGATATTGAAAAGGTGGCAGTCTACTCCCAGACCTCCGATCAATTAAAATCAAAGTACAACTAATAGATCAATATCCAAAGAATCAACCATAAATCTCATTAGGACACATTACCAAATAAGCTGCTAAAACACAACAATGTGAAAAACAAGTTATATAATAAGAGTCCTACAACATTATCCTTGTTGATTTGCAGAACATCCAGAACATCTGAGTGATATAATTCACAGTGAAGATGGAAATCCTGCTTGAGCCAACATCAAACAAGCTCATGGTAGGTGACTTGTGCGATTCTATATGACTCAAACTTGTGACAACTGGAAAGAAGCGATAGTGCGATTCCATAAGAATCAAACTTGTTCCAGGTTATGAATTGACGATTGATGATGAATTTTGAAATGATTAACACTCTCGATGTGTCACAAAACCACTTTAGCAAGTGACACGTCGATTGATTTTCAAATCGATTTTTTATTTCTATCGGTGAGATAGTAACTCGCTGGTTCACTCTTATCGTGCTGTCTGCTTTGAGACGTTCCGATAATGAGAACATGCTAAGTTTAATGAATCTAATACACATGTGTTAGAAAGATTCTATACTTCAGCTGGAAATCCTGTCAGGGAGATTCTTCTTAAATTGAATCTACCTGGTCACAGGTCGATCCTCACGGATTCGAAGGTTACTCCAACCAAACACGGGCGAATTACAAAGCCATATTCGTTCCCCCGCTTTATTGCTAACTGTTTTAATGCAGGATACTTAAAGATGGAGGTGAAGGTACCTAATTTTGGCTGACTCACAAGATTCATAGCCACATGCTCATACCCGACCGACAAACATAAAGACATCATGAAAGCTCGAGTACATATTTTAAGACTTCCGCTACTTTAATACCGTACGTCTTTCTTGAAGTGACAAAGTATTAAAGTCAATGAATTTCATAGAAGTTTTCGTCACTCTGATACCGAACGTCTTTCCTGAAGTGACGAAGTATTAAAGTTAAAGAACCTCAAGAGAGATACATTATAAACCTTTTCAAGATAACGTATCAAGAAAGGTATGATCATGTCGGTCCAGAAGCCACAAGTTCACAAAATGGCAATGGTCACAAGATGGCGAAAAGAGATTATACTTGGTTGATGATCCCAAGGTGTTCAAGATCACATTCAAGACAAGCTAAGGAACAAGCTCTAACCTAAAAGTCAATGATCACTACATCAAATCACAAGTCAATGATTAAGTAATTTTTGGAAACTTACATAGTTAGTTAGCAAAGGCCCGTAGATAAATCCATGCAAGCCCAAACCCACTTGTTCATTGTAAGTATATAAACACCTCTTCATGCCTTGGAGAGGTGGTTGGTTGTTCATTTTCACACATAATATTTTAAGTTTACTTTCTCTCTCTAAGTGTTCATCCAACCCTTTTTCTCTCACTAAAACAACTTTCCTCATCTTTCCATGTATGTTATATGATTATTCTTCAGAGCTAAACAAGAACCCATCAGCCACAAAACGTGTTCACTTCGTTAATTCAATCGTCATTAACAGTACAGAGAGTGATACAGAAGAAGATGGCACCTCTTCCACCAACGCATACGAGCACAAACTCGATGATATGGAGAGAAGAAGTGAAGGGATAAAAGAGCACGGTAAGGAGGACGATGAGATAGAAGCCGACATGGAAGTAGAAGAGGTGATCAAAGAAGAAGAAAGTGAATTCGAAACTGATGAAGAAGTCGATGAAGTATTCGAAGAGGAGGAAGAGGATGAAGATGATGAAAAATTTAACTCATTCCCAACTATGAAGGAATTGTCACATCAAGAATGGTTGTTGAAGCATCCTCGACCCCCGTGGGTAAAGGCAAAAGTAAGAGCTGAAAGCCCAAACAATATCAAGATCTCCTGCATGATCAGTCACATCTTCAAGAGACATGTCTACATAGACCTAGAATCACCAATCAACATCATGTCTAGGCATCAATATAATCAAATCATGACTTATGGGCTTAGATCAAGGCAGAAACTGTCAAAACCCAATGAAATTAGCAACTTTGTAGGAAGAGTGAAACGTATAAAAGTTTTCATAGGAAGTTTTGCTTACGAATGCGACTTCATGATATTGGAAGATACCAGTAGCATTATTGATCGCCACCTTGGAGAAATGGTCTTCGAAAAAGCCTTTATAGACGAAACCGGCCTTGCCTATGATAAAGAGAAAGGAACATTCATGTTTAAGAAAGGTGATGAGAAAATCACATTTACAATGCCCTACACCATGGAGATATTCAAGCAAGCATGGCTTATGGGATTGAGCACCGATTCCATAACCCCGTCCGCCCATGAAGAAAACTTTGGCCACCGAAGAAAGCACTACTATCAGAGCTTACTTATCGGAGATGAATACAAGCAGGACAGAGGTGATAGGAGGGGAATTAGGCATTTAATGAGGTTAGAGAAAGAGATAATGGATAACAAAGGAGAAGTCACGTAAGGACGTGTGACTTCGAGTCTGGCTACAAGACTCGTTAATAAAGAAAAGCGCTTCGTGGGAGGCAACCCAATTTACCTTTCCCGCAATTAGGAGTGTCATGTGTGTTTTAATTCTTTACCATTTATTTTATTATGTTTGAATTATCTTGTAATCATGTTTTGTATTGTTTTTAACCTCGTCTTAATTTCAATCAAAGGTATTTTGCAAACAATAAGTGTAGGGGAATTTACGGCTTTTGAGCCAAATTCAAACATGATAAATGAATTGTTTAGATTAATTCGTGTCAGTTTCGAGTCATATGATTGAATTGTTAAATCTCAGGTTTTGTACAGCCATTTATACAGGAATTAACTTATGGAATCAAGTGCAGGAAATTTTTCATCAAAAACAAAAAATTCGTTTTCACAGATTGTGGAGACGGCGTCACGATTAACTTGCGACGCCGTCACCACGACACATGTGACGGGGTCACCACAACCCTGACGGCGTCAAACGCCCAGGTTCCGAAAACTTAACGTTTTTATTAGAGTAAATTGCAAAAAGTAGAAGAGACTTTAGGAACCCCGATAGAGGTAGAACCTTTGGACGAAACACAACTAGAGGATTTAGGCTTGAATACTTGTAATCATGACATTCCTGTTAGTTCTAGGGAAGTTCCAAGTTTTGATCAAACGAAGCCTCAACCACAACCCTTACCAAATTGTCCACCTTTAGATATAAGTCTAGGAGACAAAAGAGGCCTCGAACCACCCATCAAACCGCATAGTCTGGATAGTTTTAGAATGAAGGTAGTAGAAAATTTGACCATTCATACCCCATCTCCATCTCTCGTGGCGTCTTCCCACCCTAACGATATGTATTGCTATTATCGCCCATGCATCGATGACCCTAAGAGACATTATGGATTTAAACCGGGTTTATTAGGACAAAGTGGATCCTTAGGTGTTAATTTTTCAAATTTGGAGATGATAGAAAATGATTGGGAATTAGAATCTAAGGAAGTTTCTTTCCTAGGAAGAGGACTTAATTCACCCGTTTGGCCAAAAGAATTAAAAAGGGAAGGATTAAAGAAATACACCATTTGTAGCATATAATCCAACGACTAATTTTTTAGCGTATGGCTCCTTCTCATCACGATGGTGTGTACCGTTACTATCACCCGCACTTGATCTCAAGTGTAGGGGAACCCTCCCCTTTATCTGTTAAATAAGGATAGAGTCAGGCTCGTGACTCAAACAAAAACAAGCGTTTTTTGGGAGGCAACCCAATATTTATTTTTCCAGCATATTAGGAGAGTCTTGTGTGTTTTAATTCTTCATAGTTTGTTTTATTATGTTTGAACTATCTTGTAATCATGCTTTGTTTGTCTTTAATCTCGTCTTAATTTCAATTAAAGGTATTTTGCAACAATAAGTGTAGGGAAATTTATCCAGCTTTTGAGCCAAGTTTAAACATGTTAAATGAATTGTCTAGATTAATTCGAGTCAGTTTCGAGTCATATGATTGACTTGTTAAATCTTAGGTTTTATGGAGCCATTTGTATAGGAATTAACTTATGGAATCAAGTGCACGTAATTTTTTATCAAAAACAAAATTTTCATTTTCATAGACTGTGGAGACGGCGTCACGATTAACATGAGACGCCGTCACCTGTGACGGGGTCACACAAACCCTGACGACGTCAAACGCCCAGGTCAAGAAAACTTATAGTTTTTAATTATTTTTGAAAATAAATCTTGCATAACATTTAATATATGTATTCTTATGTTATAAACCTGTAAAAACCTAATGCGTTTAACTATTCTCTCATCCTATCTATCGAGTCGAACCCTAAATTCACATTGTATATTGGTAAATCGCACATTTTATGCTTGGTATAGTTGTCTTTGTCTTTGATTACAAGTTATATTTAATAAGAAGAAGCTTGAAAGTTCTGAGGAAGTTTCATTGGATGATTCTCGAAGGACGATTTAACCAGTTATCGCATGTTTCTTCTCCATTATTGAGTAAACCAGGGGAGTACTAGTTTCTTTTCCTTGTTTTCTTTTCCCTTTATTCATTTCAATGGGTACTTCTAGAGAACATTGGGGACAATGTTCAACTTAAGTGTAGGGGGAAAATAAGCCTTAGAAACTATTATTTCATTTTCCATTTGCTTTGTCCTTAAAATGATGAGTAATATATTGAAACATAACATATGAGGTAATTTTTACCCAAATTTAAAAAAATTTATGACACATACCGACAAAAACCAAGTATTAATAGCGTCTCATTATAGGAATTTATATAACTAGCACAATAACCCTCAGAATTCCACCCTAAAAATGTGAGGCTTACCCTTAGATCTTTAGGAATTCGGGTACCCATTGTTGGTAACCCAAGATGATTTTATCTTT
>BQNB010159041.1:0-14956 GCA_026074375.1 Tanacetum coccineum | reverse complement strand
TTATATAACTATCTCTTAAATTATTATGAAAACCATGTTTAAAACGATTTTTTTAAAAGATTATATTTAAGATGATTTTTTTATTTAAAATAAATTTTTTTACTTATTCAAAACAACTGTCTTTATTGTTTCAAAATGAATTTTTATAAAAACAATATTTAGTTGGTTCTTTCGAGTAAAGTCGATTATTGGTATAAGAATTCTATCTTTCGTATTTATCAATCTTGAAACGTATTGTTATCCGATATGTATTCCTTTTTGTCTTGATATGCTTTGTTGACTCTTTTGTTTGCGTTTTCTATCGGTATAGATATTCTATCCTTTCTTTAAAGGATTCTTATGTCATTTGATCCACATCTATTTGCATATGTGAAATCTCTTATATGTATTCTAGACTTTGATTCGATATTCGTTTGCTACCCTATTCGATATTTCGTAACCCTTAGAAGTCATTGATATACGTTTTATTCGACCAAGTCACTCTCCGTGGGGAGCACCTGTGTTGTTCAAAAGAAGGACGGTTCATTTCGAATGTACATAGACTATCGAGAGTTGCACAAGCTGACCACCAAGAATCTCCTCAGGATCAACGGCTTGTACGACCAGTTACAAGTTTCGCGTTATTTTTCTAAGATAGATATTCGTTCCGGTTACCATCAGTTGAGAGTACATGGAGAAGAATTATACAACCAAGACCTAGAATTGGGAGCAGTAGTGTTTGCTTTTAAGACTTGGAGGCATTATTTATACGGAGCGAAGAGTGTCATCTATGCGAATCATAAGAGTCTTCAACACATAATCGATCAGAAGGAGTTAAATGTGTGCCAACAAAATGGATTTAATTGGTTAGTGATTTCGACAGTTAGATTTGTTACCATCCTAGAAAGGCGAATGTAGTGGCTGATGCATTAAGTAGAAAGGAGAGAGTGAAACCAAGACGAGTACGCGCAATGTCCATGACTATTAGTCAAGTGTTAAGGACAAGATATTGGCTGCTCCTTGTGAGGCGTCCAAGGTAGAGAACGTGACAGCAGAAATGATGTGTGGCCTGGACCAACTAATGGAAAGGAAGGAAGATGAAGGTATGTATTTTATATGGGTTCCATTATTAGGTGATGTAAGGACATTAATTTTGGACGAGGTTCATGCATCAAGGTAATTGGTACATCCGGGAGCGGATAAGACGTACTATGACCTTAGAGATATGCATGGTGGCCATATATGAAGAAGGATATTGCTACCTGTTAGCAATTGTTTGACTTGTTTAAAGGTGAATGCTGAAACATCAAAGACCTTCGGGTTTATTGTAACAGCTAGAGATACCTTAGTGGAAATAGGGTAGAATAACTATGGACTTTATTACAAGGTTGCCAAGATCAAGTAGTGGGATGATGCGAATTGGGTAATAGTTAATAGACTAACTAAGTCAGCCTACTTTTTGGCAGTACGAGAAGATTACAAGATGGAGAAGTTAGCAAGGCTTTATATTGATAAGATAGTAGCAGGGCATGGAATGCCCGTGTCAATCATCTCAGATCGTGATGGAAGATTTACTTCAAGGGTTCTGGCAAATATTACAGAAAGTCTTAGGGACGTGATTGGATATGAGTACGGCTTATCATCCTCAAAAGGATGGACAAAGTGAGCATACAATTCAGACATTGGAGGATAATTTAAGAGCGTGAGTGATTGACTTTGGTAGCAGTTGGGATGTTCACCTACCGTCAGCAGAATTTTCTTATATCATTCGAGTATTCGATGTGCTCCGTTTGGAGAACTATATGGAAGGAAATGTAGGTCGCCCGTTCTGTGGGCTAAAATTAGAGAAAGCAGGTTGATTGGACTGGAATTGGTGCAAGAGACGACTAATAAGCTAGTCTTGATAAAGGAAAAGCTCAAAGCGGCGAGAGATCGTCAAAAGAGCTATGCTGATAATAGGCGCAAGCTACTAGAGTTTGAGGTTGCGGATCAAGTGTTACTAAAGGTGTCGCCTTGGAAAGGTGTAGTGCGTTTGGAAAGAAAGACATGTTAGCATCAAGGTATGTAGGACCATTTGAGATCATTGAAAGGATCGGTCCTATAGCCTATTAATTAAGATTGTCTCAATAATTGAGTAGCATACTTGATGTGTTTCAAATTTAAAGAAGTATTTAGCGGATGCAAATCTGCATGTGCATTAAGGTAGACAAAACTCTTCGTTTTGTTGAAGAACCTGTTGAGATTATCGATCGTGAGGTTAAAAGTTTGAAGCGTAGTAGGATTCCGATAGTTAAAGTCCATTGGAACTTGAAGCGAGGTCATGAGGATTTCATAAAATCTAAGTACCCACACTTGCTCGTTGAGCAAGCTATCGTTAGAAGTACTAAGTAAAGTTGGATACATAGGGTTACTGGCAGACTTTAGTGCACCTTAAATGTTCTGAGGTGGTTTGGTTAAAGTTATATATTGAGTAAACCTGAAGTCGAGC
This sequence comes from Tanacetum coccineum, assembly GCA_026074375.1. Taxonomy (NCBI): domain Eukaryota; kingdom Viridiplantae; phylum Streptophyta; class Magnoliopsida; order Asterales; family Asteraceae; genus Tanacetum; species Tanacetum coccineum. The sequence continues at coordinate 12,489 of BQNB010159041.1, read as the reverse complement.
CAATTCTTCAAAAACGTTGAGCTTTGTAACAACACATAACTTAATTTCAAGACAGTTCTTGTTTGATGAGTTGCGGGGTTGAGTTATGGATCAAGTTGTTACACAACTTAAGGTTTTTGACGAGTTTCCTCGAGGACGGGCGAGACTCATGTAGTTGGATGTTCTCTTCGCTTATAGCTGTTATGCTGCTAATTGTCCTCTCGTGTGGGTAAGCAAATTTGTTAACAGTAGAAACGATTAAATTTCGGGATGAAATTTCCCTAAAGAGGGGAGACTGTGACAATCGTGACTTGAGCAGGTTAGTCAAACCGTTAAAGTTGATTAAAGTATTTATATGTGTTATGGTGTTGCTTATAAGATCTTTATGAGTATTTGAAAGCAACACAGTGATGCGTGGTTCATTATTAGTGATTGAGTTGTGGTTTTGGTGGCTATTTCATTTCGTGCACACTTTGTGACGATAGAAATGATAGCATGAATTTACGCGTTATCGTGTTATTATATGTGATTGTGATGGTAAGAATGAATGATTTAATCATTTCATTTCGAATTGATGGTGAATTTAGAATTTTTGTGCGTTTGAATGTTATAGCAATTGAGAAATTAGCGTATCGTGTATCGTTAATTTTGGTTCGGGATTATTTAGTAACTCGAGATTCGATAATTTATTTAAGTAGTGATTAATAATAATAGTTGGGAAAATTATAAGTAGTGTAACTATTTTTTATTTTCGAGTATGTGTAATTATTTAAAAGATTTCAAGTAAATGTGTAATATAAAGTTTTTGTAAAAAAAATATATGTATATATATAAAAAACAAAATTTTATAAAAAAAATATATGTACATATATAAAAAACGAAATTAAAAAAATAATAATAATAATAATAAATTTATTAATTAAAGGGGGTGTTTGGATCGGCATGTGGAAAAAAAAGGAAGAAAGCCCAATTCAACTAGGAGTCTAATTTGTTACTTTTTTATAAAACATAATCAGTATTTTTTTTTTCCTCACTTCTCTGTGTCGACCAAGAAACAAGGAACCCTAGCCACCATAGTTTTTTTTAGTTTCTCAAAATTCAAGGTAAGATCTCTTCTTAATCTTAAATCAATTCAAGATTTTAAACTCCTAACTCAACACAATGTTTTAAATCATTGTTTTTAATTATGTAACAATTGAATTGATGGAATTAGGGGTTTGTAAAAGTTCCTATAATTATATGTTATATCATCAAAATTTTTTTAGGGATAATAAGTAGGGTTTGAGTTATGTTATAATTAGGGGTTAAATTTGTAAAATCGGAATGAAAACGGGCAGATTATTTGAGTCACTTGTGAGAGTATAACCATCAAACGTATAGCGTTATATTGACCTAAAATTAACTGCAAAGAATCTAATTTCCAACCCCATTGGTTTCATGAATTAAAAGTGAGCGAAAGTCAGTCAAAATAATTTTACAAGATTCGTTGTCAAATCTGAGGTTTTGGGGCAGATTCTGAGTTGTGTTTGTGAGGTCAAAAACCATATCAAAACGTCTTTTTAATTAATGGGATTGCTACTGTAGCAAGTTCATGATATTTATGATTTTCAAAATTTCTTGTAGAATTTTCCTAAGTATTTAAATGGGTCTGCTCAAGCTAAACTTTTTGAAGGTCGAATCAGGTCAAGTTCTGGACACTTTGTGATGTTGATTTTTTATAAAATAGTTAGACTCAATATTATTTTTTATAAAAATCTTAGTAGTTCATAACCCCTAGAGAAGGTTGGGAATGCAATTAAAAGTATCAATTTGGTGATTTAATATTTTATTTGTATTCATGAAATGACCACAAAATTCTGCTCAAAAGCTAAAAATTGGAATAAAAGGATTAAGAGTATTTAGGTTATAAATAAGGTTAAGAAGTGTTGTAAAAAGGTTTTTAAAGATGGAATATGTCACACCCCGCCAAGGCGGAAACGCGAGGCGTAACGAGAAAGGATATCATCACAACACATGGTGTCTATATAGAGAATACTAAAATGAAAACTAAAGTAAAGCAAAGACACAAAGTGTTATAACAATACCCAAAACCTAATGGTGTCTTTATTAATGAGAAAGAGGTCTCGTCAATAAATGACATGCAAAACATAATCCAAACAATTCATGCAAACGCATTTATTCAAACAAAAAGCATAAAGAAACTCCAAGCATCCTACGGTCTCTTCTAGCCACTTCGCTCTATCTTAGCACCATTAAGCTCACCTGAAAATGATGCTTAAAACGTCAACATAATGTTGGTGAGAGTCATAGGTTTAAGACACGTCAATAACTCGCTTTGAAAATCACTGTGATAAGTAAAACATAGCATAGCAGGACATACAACAATCTATCATACAAGCTAACATGCAATCACATCAATCCACATTGAGACGTTCACGCTCAATGGTTACAAACATAGAAACAAAACATACAACAATGAGACGATCACGCTCACTATCAACAATCCACAACAATGAGATGGTCACGCTCACTACTATCAATCCACAGCAATGAGACGGTCACGCTCACTACTAACAATCCACCAATGCCATGAGACGGTCACGCTCAAGCACAATAAACAAGGGAACGGAACGTGTCCCACGATCCACAAAAATAGCAAGTAGCACATAACATACAATAGTCACGTATAGCACATGCCTCATTTAAAACACATTATCAAAGTAACTAAAACATTTAAACTTATAGCATCATTTTCACCCTAAGAAAACATAAGAAAAATGGGCTATGAAACTCACATGATTGCTTTGCAGCTTCCACAAACACTAGCACAAATCTAAACAACAAAACAAACATGTGTTAACACCGGACCAATCCATTTTGATTATGCCCATGTAACAATCATATGATGGATGTCTAAGATGTTTAATTACCCTCATGGGTCACCATGACACCATGCCCAACCTTAACCAACATGTTTACACACTTTTCTAATGTTCAACAATTTACCCAAAAATGCAGAATTTTAATGTCACTTTACCATTTTCTAAACCACACTTACTTACCTTTATAAATTTTACCAAAAATCACAGGTTCAATATCATGTGTTTACTATCCCCATGATTTTTTCACTAATTTTTTTACACTCTTAAGTGTCCCAAATAAAATCAAACTTTTAACTACTGCCTTTTTCGAATCATATTCGCACACTAAAAGGTTTGGACACAAAAAACATACTTTATACTCCAAATCATAATCTCCCCTTTGGGGTATATTTAATAGACACATAGATAAAACTCCCTGTTTGTTTGCTAATCCTAATTAAAATTTTAAGGGGGTTTTTAACCACCTCGTAATCTGACCTAAAATCAGACCCTAATTTACTAACTTTGACAACTTTTCACCTCGGTAACCAACATTTGAATGACTTCCCATACCTTATAAAACGATTGAGGCCGGATGTTTCTGTAAACTAGACTGCTCTGAGCTACATCATAGATACCGGAAACTTGAGAAAAAAATCTTATTACCATCATCGAGAATAACAGTCGAAACAACACAGCCCGTAAATTCGTCCTAATCTAAATCAAGTTCTAACGCGATCTAAACCCTAACTCTTGCACCATTAAAACCCAAATTAATTTACCACTCATTCTAATTATCTTAATCATCATTAAAGATCATACAAAATCTGAATTTTATTAAAACCCTAGTTCCACCATAATTAATGTTACATGAATTTAAAGAATAACTAATAACAAAGATTAATAAACATACCTAGTTCTTGCTCCTTGATTCTTGATAAAAAAAAACATTTTTTTTTCTTTGGGGAGTAGGGCTACGAGCCGTGTCCAGGGGAGAGGGGAAGGAAAAGTATTTTAGGTTTTACTTAATCCCATATTTATAACCTTAGAATCCTAATTTGAATCAAACTAGTTTCCTTTTTTTTCTTTTTCTTTTTTTTTTCTCCAAAACCGACCGAATGGCCCTATATATATAATTTTTTTTTATTTCTTTTTATTTTTTTAATTAACTAATTACTTGTATTACCTTAATTTTTTTCAAAACCCTAAGCTTATTTGCGCATACCTTTTTGCATAAACGCACTTTACTAAACCTTTAAAAATAAATAACTTTTCATTGTTATTAAACCTAACTTTCTAAAAATAGGAATTTCATTTCTTTCTTATTCTAACCACTAACACCTATTCATACCTAACATTACTAACACATAAATATGTATACTTAATAATACTTACACGGTAAATTACTAAAACGCTCAAATCACGAAATCATTTCCTTGTCACCAAAAGTGAACAAAATTAACTCCACAAAATCCAACACAAATCCAATCTCAATGAGACGATCACGCTCAATGGATTGATTACCAAATCTCACATATCCCACATAAACACATATAAACACGTATAAACACATATAACACATAACCCATACATTGCAACAGATACATAAGTCAAGACTAATAGTTTTACTAACCTGCCCAAGTCATGGTTGTCACAGTATCTCCTCCTTTAGGAAATCTCGGCCCAAGATTTAACTAAAAGGTTCAACTCTATCATTACCAAACAATTAATCAAGGATACTTATCTTTCCAAGGTAATCGCTCCCATAGCCCATATAATGATAACATCAAAGTTTTAACAGACTTTGAATTCCAACTAACTCTCACAAGATATCTTACTGCTAACAACTTTGCCTGCCCACAAAGGGTACGCATAGCAGCATAACCGCTCCAAACGAAAAGAAGCATCTAACTACCTGAACCTCACTCGTCATCGAGGAGACTCGCCAAAAATCTTAAGTTGCGTAACAACGTCATTTACAACCTGGTCTCACAACTCATCAAACAAGAACTGTCTTGAAACCAAGTTATAAGTTGTTACAAAGCCCAACATTTTTGAAGAATTGGCTCGACTTCGAGTTTATTCATAAAATAACTTTAACCAAAATCACACAAACACATCTAAAGGCGTACTAAGGTCTACAAGAAACCTTACGTACCCAACTTTAACTAAAACTCCCAATGATTCCTTGCTCAACGAACAAGTGTGGATTCTCAGTTTACCTGAAGTCCTAAAGACCTCACTTCGAGCCCAAATGGACCTTAACTACCACAATTTGCTACCCATTTTAACCTCTAACTCACGGTCACTATTTCGTTTAATAGGTTCCTTACAAAACGAAGAGTTTGTCAACCTTGATCACATCCAATGGCTCATGCAGACTAGCATTATGCCAAAACATTTTATTAGATTCGACACATGGAATGTGTCATGTACACAACTTAACTCCTCAGGCAACGTCAACCTATCATCAACAAGGTCAATCCTTTCAAGGATATCAAACGGTCCTACATATCTTGGTGCTACTTACCCTTCTTTCCAAAACGCATTACACCCTTCTATGGCGACACCCTTAACAACACATGATCTCCCACCTCGAACTCTAATGGCTTACGCCTATTACCAGCATAGCTCTTTTGATGATCTCTCGCCGCTTAGGGCTTTTCCTTTACCAACACTACCTTATCAGACATGTTGTGTATGTTTACTGAGCGCTCAAAACTGAATTGTCGATGGCGTTTTTTTTTTTTAAAATAGAGGTTTTTGATTTTTTTTTGTAGTTTTCAATAAATATTTAGCATTAATGGATACGTTAGTTTCTTGTATAACTTAAGTCAAGTCGCAAACTCTATCTCTATTATTTACACCATAAGAATAGGCAGACCCCCCCACCTACCCCCCCCTCCTAACATCCTCCATACAAAACTTCAAACAAAGCACACTAAATGCTCAAATGATAACTACTACCAAATCAATAACACATGCCCTCATTATATCTTCCAAAGTCTGACTCATACGTTCACTTTATCTATCTGCCTGAGGATGTTAAGCAGTACTTAAATCCAATCGTGTCTCAAACAATTTCTGTAAAGTCCTCTGCCAAAACCCAGGTAAAATCATCCATCTCAATATGAGTTAATTGTAAACCAGAATTCCATTCCTACATTTGTCTCATCAATAGAAATCCTTGCAACCTTACATCTAAAATCTTCTTGGGTAGTTAGCTAGAAGATAGCCAACTTGGTCAGTCTATCGACCATCACCCAAAATCACTCGTACTACTTCTTTTGACCCTTGAAATTTAGATTATAAAACCATGATGATATCTATCTCATTTTCACTCAAGAATCTCGGCTGTGCGGTAGAGCCAAAAGTCTTGACATTGCATCCTTCACCTCTTTAACAAATCCGACAATTTGCTAACATGGGTACATTATCCTCTCTATTCTGCCACCAATACATGCTCCAAGGTTACATACGTCTTATCCGCTCTAATAACTGGATGTAACCAAGTACCCTTGATACAATGGGCCTTATACATTCACTTCTACCCATGCGTAACCTAAAATACGATCCATAAAATAAAAACACTCATCTCCTTTTCTTTCCATCTGATGATCTAAACCTATGGTAGTATTTCTGCGAGTACTGTTCTCATTGCTTTGTAACAGCCTCACCTTGGCTGTCAGTATCATGCCTCTTACTCCATCACTGAATGGTCATAACCATACGTTTAGAACACGTCTAGGTTCATGTCTCCCTTTCTTCTCAACTGCGATCATCCCACTACATTCGATAATCGCAGCGTCACAAAAACAAACATATCTTCAAAGTCTAGAAAGCGTCTTCTCGTTCTGCGCCCCACTCATACTTTTGATTCCTCTCAGTTATGGAAGTATGGGGTTTAACAATCTTAGAAAAGTTTGCGATGAAATATAGGTAGGTAACCTACCAATCCTAAGAATAATCATATCTCGGATGGTGTCGTAGTGGTATGCGTTGTAAGCACTAGTCAAATTTATATATATATATAGTATTAATCCCGTGAAAATTCTTTCCAAATTACTTCTCAATCAAGAGAAATAAAAGGATAAAAATCTCACTAAAGAAAACACAATATGTATATTTTAACCGGAGGAGTATTTCTTCCTCGGTCGTATCCCAACGAAGTCGTGAATTGAGATTCGGGAATAATTCGGATTCGAGTCAAGAATTAATAAAGGATATTTGAATTTTGAATTACACTACGAATATAATAGCACAATTAAACTATAGAAATGATTAAAAAAACTAAAAACAGTTAACTAGCACGAAAATTAATACAGAAAATTAAAAAATGTGAGCTAAAACCTGAATTTAAAAGCTAAAGCACTACTTTTAACAAATTTTATACCTAAAAATCACAAATTTAAAAAGAAAATTTTAGGAAAAAGAATTAGAATTTTTTAACTATTTTTGAATTTTCTATGATTTTTTTAAAGAAAAATGATTACTAAAAAAATACTTTTTTTCTAAAATTATACTAAAAATTCTATTTTTATTTTTCCTAAAAATACAAGAATTGAAAAAGAAAATTATTACAAAAAGAATAGAATTTTTCAAAACATTTTTTCTATTTTCTATGAATTTATTTAGAAAAAGAAATTACTAAACACCTATTTTAATTTCTAGAAAATTCAAATTTAACTGGAAAAATAAAGAAAAATGGTTTTTAACTACTTAAAGTGTGCAAAAAACTAAAGGAATAAAAATGCCCAATTTTTATATAGCAATTGAACTCTAATTTTGCTAATTAAAAACTAAACCCTAATTTTATTAAACTAATATTGAAAATATAAAAACTATTTTATTATACCAAAAGACTAGGGTAGAAAATGTAACAATTGAAAATAAAGGGTAGGCAGAAAAAGTAATTGAAATTTACACTCTAGTTAAAACAGACAACCTTACACTATTAAGAAAGTACCAATTAGACCCTACGATTTGGCTTATTTTTAGCTTATCTAAAAAGTGAAAATTAGCTAAAGCTTAAAACTACAAAGTTAAACCTGAGCTTATCCACTACAACTTTAACAAAAGCACTTTGAACTTTCATCAACTAAATAAGCTAAAAATTAAGCTTTTTACTCTGTGTTACAGTAACTAAGGATTTCCTTTGAAAATTCTACTTTTCTAAACTTTAGCTTATAACTAGCTTATTACTTAATGAAAATTAAAACCAAAAGAAGCTAAATGAAGCTTGTGATGTGTTCTAGAGATTTCTAACAAGAAATAAGCTACAAGTGAACAAGTTAAACAAGAAATTTGCTATTAAAAAGTGAAAGTTCAGGCTTATTCACTGATATTAAGCAAATCCTAATAAGCTAACTACCTTAAAACTAAATCCTAGAAACTGAAATTTTACAAATAAGCTATTCTATGATTATAGAGGAAATCTAGATAAAAGGATTTTGGAAATATTAACTAGAGAATAGAAACCTCCAAAAAAACCCCCCCCCCATCACTCCCCCCCCCCCCCCCCCCCCCCCCCCCCCACCCCCCCCCCCCCCCCCTACTCTACTACCCCCCCCCCCCCCCCCCCCCCCCCCCCCCAAAAGAAAATAAAACAAGAAATCTCAATTGCTACTATACCACTTTTGTAAGATCCTAAAAGCTAATCTAAAGCTTATAAATGAAAGTTAAAAGTTGATCTTTAAAGAGCTTATGGAGTTTTACTAAAATGCTTAAACCTAAGTTCTATCTCCTAATCTTCAAGAACTAAAAAGAAGCTAGAAAATTGGTGGCAACAGCAGTACTTACTAAGTAAGTACTGCCTATACTGATATAGTTGGTAAAAACTAAAGTGCAGGCTAATTCCTAAGTTGAGAACTCTTTAAACTAACTACCTATATGTTACTAAGTTTACACTAACCAAGTTTGAACTCTAGAAAGCTTTAGATCACTTAACTCTAAAACTTTTTGAACTTAAAACTGCCCTGGTGCTGACACAAGCTTTTTAAGCTAAAAACTTTGAAATTCTACAAATTAATTCTTAAAACCTATTTAAAACTTGATTATATCACTTAACTAAACTGACTTATGTAGATTTACCAACTAAATTTGACTTTAAGAGTAAAAAACATCTTAATCCAAACACTACTTATCCTAAACTGTCTCAACTAATATAAACTAATTTATTTATATTTATTCTAAATTTTATTTTTTAATTTTTTTTTTATTTTTTATTATTTTTTCAATATTAATTTTTTTAATTATAAAAATTTATTTTTTTATATTATTTTATTTTTTATATTATTTAAATTTTTTCTAAAAATTTTTTTTTTTTTATTAATTTTTTTAATTTTATATTTATTTTATTCTTTTTTTAATTTAACAATTTTATTAAATATTTATTATATTTATTTTAATATAATTATTTTTATAATTTTATTTTAATTGTAAAATTTATTTAAATTTTTATTTTTTATTTATTTTTTTTTTTTTTAAAATATATTTTTTTTCTATATATTAGTTTTTTTTATGTTTTATTTTTATTTTGTTTTTTTTATTTTTATTATTTTATTTTTTCTTTAATATAAATATTTTTTTTTAATTTAATTTATTTATAAATATATGATTTTATTTTTTTTTTATTTTTATTATTTATTATTTTTTTTTTTTTTTTTTTTTTATTTTTTTTTTATTTTTTAATTTAATAAAATTATTTATTTATTTTTTTTTTTCTTTTAATTTTTTAATAAAAATATTTTTAAAAAATTGTTCTTTATTTTTAATTATTTTTTATAAAATAAAATATAATTTATATTTTTAATAATTTATTTATTAATTATTAATTTTAATATTATTAATTTTTTTTAATTTTAATATTTTTATTTTTTAATTTTTAATTTATTAATTTAAATTTTTTTATTTTTTTTAATTTTTTTAATAATATTATTAAATTTTTTAATATTTTATTTATTTTAAAATAATACTTTTATATTTTTTTTTTAATTAATAATACTTAAAATCTATTTTAAAGCTAAAACTGCCAAAACCTTATATCTACTCTAACTTTAACTAAGCTAATTGAACTACTTAAGCACTAAAATTACTAGCTTATCAAGGGAAATAAGCTAGTTTATCAGCTAGCTTTATCCTACTATTATGACAGACTCTTAAGTAATGAGAACTTAATGGATTCTAGCTACAACAGCTTAAAGACATTTTAATATCTAAACTAACTAATCAATATTGAACAGGATTAAGCACAAGAATACAAAGGAATAAGCTACATGAATTAAGCTAAATGTATAATAAAATCAAAATTATAAAGCTAAACCTGTGAACTTATAGTCTCTGACCTTAGCCACTCTTGTTGAGTGAGTGGCTCTAAATTTCAGAACCTATTTGGCACCTTGCCTCTAAAACCTGAGCTTTAAGCTCAATAAGCTGAAAGTAGCTTATCACTCCTCATTGCTTCAAAATTCATTCAATTTGAATTCAAATGGACAACATTGAACTAAAGTAGACAAATACAGTTTTTAGAAAGCTTATAACAACTTTTGAACAACTTTAGAACAAAAGTAAACTCAATAAGCTATATTGAGCTTATTTCAAAATTATTAACTAGAACTTGCTTATTACTTGAAAACTTAAAAACAAACACCACTCAATTAGCTTTATTGCTTTTAAAAGGAGAGTACAAGATAAGAAACAATTAGTACAAATGACTTTGAAAATTTAAAAGCTTAGTTGAAAACGATGAACAGTACAAAATAAAATTGGAAAGGGAAATTTACAAAGAAAAACTGAACTAACTCTCCACTATCACTAACTATCTCTTATTTATAGTTGAAGGTGATGAGAAGATGAGAAAACTTAATCATTCCTAGCCCTTGATCTTTTTTTTCTTTGAATATTGGCCGTTGGATCTCTTGGTGAGGTGTTCAGACCAATGGGAGGTTGCCACGTGTGCAAAATGATGTGGCAATGGGTAAATACGAGGTAGAGTGAAGTAGGGAGAACGGGAGAAGGATTTAGGGAAGATTGGGTTTGTTCGAGATTTTGGCGGGAAAAGAAGTTAGAGGGCGGTTAGGGAAAAGTTATACCGCGTGATGTGTTTGAACGTTTGGGTGAATTGCACAACTAGCCCTTGTGTTTCTTTCTTCAAAAGGTGTAGTGTAAAATAAGTTCGAGAATTGACACTTCTGGCCCTTGTAGTTTTGTAAACAAGGAATGGTTTTGATTTTGGTAATTTCTTTCACTTCAAAGGGTATAATGGTCATTTCTCTTCAACTTTGACTTGACTTTCTTGACTTTGACCTCCTTTGACTTAATTTGACTTTTCCCTTGTGTCGGGCTGATCCGGCTTTGATATCGGCTTCAAATCTTTCTCTTGATCACTTGTCTCTTCATTTCTTGTCGGTTTTGGCTTGTTTTTGCTCTTTTTGACTTTAATATCCTTTCCTGCACATTATGACACAAAAGCACACATATTTCCATCTTTTGGCATATTTTTGGCTTTTATTGGCGAAATCCTGGGTATTTTATGTATACAATTTAACACTTATCAAAATTCCCCAAACTAAAGGATTGCCGTGTCCTCACGCAATTTTATTAAGTGTACACTTTGTAAACTAACAAGTTTCCAAAATGCCCTTGTTTTCACCTTTTATGAATCCCCTTTTTAAACATCTTAAGCTTTTTCTCAACATTTTATCTCATGGAAACACATTAATGGCAATCATTGCAATTTTGCAACTTTTAGGCTCATTGAAATAGGCTACTCCCGATTAATAGAGCACAAAAGAGGAAAATTCGTCTTCCCTGACTTTTCACTAGACTAAACAAAGCTATTAAACAAGATCATTGTCAATATAAGTCCAAATGGTTAAGCTCTTATACTTACAACTTGTGAACTTTTCACTCCCAAGAATAAATTAATGATTAAGATGTGTGCACTCTTTTCAACTTAACCATAGATCAATTTATCTTTATAGTTGAAATCCATCTAAGCTTTACACTTAAGCCTTGTGAGCTTAAATGTTAATAACATAGATAAACCTCGACTCAAAGCTAAAAGAAATTGGGAAACAAAATTTATAAATTGATTTAAGAAAATGAAATTTTTACCATTCTTTTATTTTCAATATACTATAAATTATTATTTTTTAATTAATAGGAATGTTGTTCTTAGTTCGAACCCCTACTTAGGCCTTTCTCCCAAATAGGATATCGCATCAACAACCGGTGTTCTTAGTTCGAACCCCCACTCCGCTGCTAACGTTTGTGGGTTATCGCGACAACACCTTTTTCCTACAAAGCCTAGAATCCAAAGTCCCTTAGTTGCAATCACCACCTAGGCCGCGCTCCCTAGTGATGAATGCCTACGAACCTTGATTCCACGTACATAGTCTTAATCCTTAGTTGCGACCCCATCCGAGTCTCACTCTCAACATGGATACGCCAACGATTAAAACTATATATAGCTTTTATTATTCTATTTTTGCGAATGCTTCATTGGCACGAAAAATAATGCTTTTGCATTAGAAATGCTTCATTGGCATTCTTTTTATAATTATATTTTTGGTGAATGGAAAAATTTCACTTTAGAAAATCAACTTATAAATTTGAAACCAAAAATCTTACTTACATAATAAATGAATTA
>BQNB010159040.1:0-14956 GCA_026074375.1 Tanacetum coccineum | reverse complement strand
CCAAATTCCTGGTATCCAAAGGTTTTTCTAAAGGTTCTATTGATCCAACTCTGTTCATTACTAAATCCAGGAAAGACTTATTGTTTGTGTAAATTTATGTTGATGACATTATTTTTGGTTCTACGAACCCAAAACTTTCAAAACGTTTTGAAAAATTAATGCACAGCAAATTTGATATGTCTATGATGGGGGAGCTGAAATTATTTCTAGGAATTCAGATTCACCAATCCCCGCGTGGTATCTTTATAAACCAAGCTAAGTATACACAAGAGATACTTAAAAAGCATGGTATGACCTCATGTGATAGCATTTGTACACCAATGTCTACAAAACACCTAGATGCTGACTTGAGTGGCACTCCCGTTGACCAAACAAAATATCATAGCATGGTCGGGTCACTTATGCCTTTAACAGCAAGTCGACCAGATATTGTACATGCAACATGTTATTGTGCTCGTTATCAAGCACGACCCACTAAAAACCACCTCGCGGCGATTAAACAGATCTTTCGGTACCTTAAGAATATCATTCACATTGGACTCTGGTATCCGAAAGAAACTGGTTTCGAACTAACAGCTTTTTTAGATTCGGATCATGCTGGTTGTCTTGATACAAGAAAGAGTACTTCTGGTGGCATACAATTCCTATGTAGTGATAAGCTCGTCAGCTGGTCGTCTAAGAAGAAGGACTGCACTTCAATGTCTACAGCAGAAGTCGAGTATGTGTCTCTATCTGCGTACTGTGCTCAAGTTCTCTGGATGCGAACTCAGCTCATAGATTATGGCTTTCACTTTGATAAAATACCTATGTATTGTGACTCAAAGGCAGCCATAGCCATCTCGTGCAACCCGGTCCAGCATTCTCGCACCAAACACATCGCGGTCAGATATCACTTCATTAAAGAACAGGTGGAAAATGGTATTGTGGAATTATTCTTTGTCAGAACTGAATACCAATTAGCTGACTTATTTACTAAAGCCCTCTTGGAAGAAAGGTTTAAGTACCTCATCAGGCGAATTGGTATGAGATGTTTGACTCCAGCAGAACTGGAGGATCTGGCAAATGAATCTGCTTGATATTTCAAACATTGAACTTGTATATAATTATTGAAAAAGAAAATACAAAAATATAAAACCTAGAAAAACAAAATATAAAATAAGAAAAATTTCAAAAAATACCAAAAAGAATCTTCTCGACATGTCTCTTGGAATCGATAACATTTACGTACCTAGAAATGTTGATTAACATCGACACGGGCGTGTAAATGAAGTTCGAACAGGAGTTTCAAATGCTTTCAAAACATGTCATTTCTAAATTTTTCTCTATGACTTATGTTCATTTCAGTGCATAACTCGGTCTCGAATGTAATAGGGAAGTGTACGCTTCAGTGCGCTTACTCAAAAAAAATAGAAGAGAAGTCTTCTATCATGTGTTTTTAAAATCGTTGAACACAATTTTTCAAAAAGAACTTTCAATGTCAAAATTGTCTACAATATAATTTGTGGTATTTTTCCATAAAAAGTGGTATTTGTTAAAATTGAGTGTTCAACACTCCCTTCCTCGAATAAGTTTTAAAACAATTGTAGTACGTAGAATGTCATTTTATGTGAATCAATTTCTGAGGGGGAGCTTTTTAAAACAAAGCCTTTTAATGTGTTGGATACATCTCATAAATGTCAATTTTATGTATCCAAACACATTTTGTGAAATTAAAATATGGAAACTTATAATGTCAATTATTAATATACATTGTTCACTAAGGCATCTCACTCCGTCTTCAACATTTTGTGGTGTCATATCAATTTTTCATTCAAATGTCAAGTTTTAATAAATATTGGTATCTCACATATACTGTTGAAGGGGAGCAATCTGAATTTGAATTCATGCAATATCATAGTATAATTTTTCTCCCCATGGAATTTTTCATGTAAAATTTTAATCAATTGGTATTTCAAATACTAAGTGTTTTATTATTTAAAAGAAGGGGAGAAAATGTGATTAAAATATGATATAGAAGAAAATGTGATTAAAATAATTGGTATTTCAAAGACTCTAAGTGCAACTCTTTCCTTCATGTGCTAAACAATCTCGAATCTAGGAGCACATGTCTAGGGGGGTATTTAAAAATAACAATGTCAAAAAATGGTTTTATGGTTCGATCTCCATACCCAACAACTTATTAATTTCACGACGATTCTGAAGTCATAAGGTGGTTAAGTTAGGTATAAGTCCTACGATCTAACCAGAACGGGAGGGATCTACCCAAGGACATCCCATAGTTAGAAATAGCAGTCCTTAGGTATGAATGGAGAAGAATGTGTATAAGGGAAAATGCCGACTAAGATTGAGCTAATACTGGAACAATCACAACAAGGTGTTAGTAATGACGTCTTGGTAAGCCTTGAAGGGGTTGAAGAATGAAAAAGAAATGTATGGATAAATAATGGTGAAGAAAGAAGCCCTCTCTTCTCACCTTAGGCAGAAGATGAAACCGGGGGGGGTCATACATAATCTATTCAAAATCACACAGCTGATTGTTGATATTGAAGACGGACATCATAGAACCACAGTGATGCACATGGGCACACCCTTCCCAGCATTCGGGTTTCTCTCAAAAGAAATCTTACTCATTTGTCAAGGAGATTCACACGTTTATCTATTAAACTCGGCTCTGCAGATTGTTGATATTGATTTAGGTGTGGCAGTCTGCTCCAGCTCCGATTACTAAAACATAAGTGAACAAATCGAAGTCTAGAGCAAGAAGAGATCAAATTATAAATCTCCATTAGGACACAATGTCAACATATATCGTGTCCTGAAACAACCTAAAGTTTCACAAGTTGTTCAATGAGTCCTTAAGCATTATCATTGAGCATCTTTGACCTGAACATACCCGAGGTGATACTTAAAGTATCTCAGTGAAGATTGGAAATCCTGCTTGAGCCAACATCAAACAAGATCTTGGTAGGTGATCTTGAAGATTCTATATGAATTAGCTTGTGATAATGGATATCAATTTTGGTCCATGTAAAATTAATATTGAACGACTTAATCAGAAAGATAGTAACTATTTGATTCACTCTTATCGTGTTGTCTGCTTTGAGACGTTCCGGTAATGAGAACAAGCAAGCATGGTGAATCTAATACATCTGTGTTAGAAGATCCTACGCTTTGAGCTGGAAACCCTTGTTCAAGGAGATTCTTTAAATCTACCTGATCACAGGTATAGTATTTATACTATAAAACGGGGAAACCGGAGGTTACATGCAACTGATACTTAAGATGAATGGGACCCCCCCCCAAAGACCATATTCATTTTTTTTGCTAACGTTTTTATTTTAAGATAAGACGACGGTGTTGCTGCCTCATACAGCGAAAGACGATTAACACCACATGTCTTACTCAAGCTTTTTTTATGGTTTATTCTGTTCAACATCAAGATAGTTGATTTCTAAACTTCCACTATCAAAGAGCCTCAAAGTCAATTAAAGTTTCATCTTTTAGGAAGATTGTTCAGATAATAAACATATATGTCAAACAGACTGTAACAAGTTATGAGCATGTTGGTCAAAAGAGCACAAGCTTGAATGAACATAAGCATTACAAACAAGACCAGACCAAAAACAAGGCAAACATTAAACGTCAAAGTCATATCTTCTAAGTCAAGGAAGAATGATAAGTCAAAGCGCAAACTTCTCTACAAGAATGTCATCAGTGGTATGGAGGAGTTTGAAGAAAGAGACCTTAACATTGGGGGAGATTGTTAGCATTAATTATATTAAGTCAAACAAGAATGTTATCGATCTTAGAAAGTCAAACTAGGTCTTGTATTGTAATAGGCTAGTCGGGTTCAACGAGCTTAGATTGTAATCTAATATTGTCCGTGTTTTGGGCTCTAAGCCCAAGTTTAGCTAAGCCCGACCCAAGTTAATAAGCACATACACCTACGAGAAGGCATGGGTATAAATAGAACCCTCTCCTCACATGGAGAGGGTGTTGGTTACATTTTCTTTCACGTGTAATCCACCACTTTCTCTCTCAAATCTAACTTTCCTAGTTTCTTTCTCTCTCTCTTTTTCTTTCTTATTTAGCCGGCTCTTTAAGAGCTTATTGAGGGCTTATTCGAGTTTGCTTTTTGTTATGAAGGATTAATATATGACCAACACTATAATACCCCCATAATTTGCACTAAGACACGTCAGAATGGCATGAAAGGACGAAAATACCCCCCCACACCTCTTGGGTTATATAAGAACAGACACAACAGCTCATTTGGGGGGGGGAGTATTTAGTTTATTTTAAAAGTAATGTAGGAGTAGTATAACTTATTTTAATGTCTTTTTAGCTTATTGTAAAATCTTTCTCAAGCTTATTTTAGTTTATTGTAATCAAGATTTTGAGCTTATTATTGAAGATGTTTTGAAGATTGAAGTGCTTATTTTGTTATGGCTTATTCTTTTCCTAATCCTCTATTTTTCTTTTGCTTATTTCCAAATAAGCTCATGCTTATAGATTATTTTTGGATCCCATCTCTTAAGCTTATATTCTAATAAGCTACTTCCATAGCTTATTTAGACTACCTTGTATTATATTGTTTTCGATTTAGAGCTTTTCGAGTGAGCTTATTCTAGCTTTTGTCGATTGCTTATTTTTATTCAAACTTATTTTTTTTATATATATCTAATCCTTAATCATACCTGATCCGAGTTCACTTGATTGAACACCTTGGTTTCGGGTGGATCAGATCTAAAAATAGTAGATCTATTATTTTTAGCTTATTCTCTAGCATAAAGTTTGTTGCATTTTAATTCTATGTATTTTTCTTAGATCTAAATCTTTAAAGTATACAATCCAAGTTCACTTGATGATACACCTTACGTTTCAGACTAGATTAGATCTAAAGTTTTCATCTTTTTATTAGCTTATTGTCTTTAGAATAAATTCTAGCTTATTTTGTCTTAGTAGCTTAATATTATCTTGTTATCTTAATCCAGTTTGTTTTAATGTTGATAAACTCTACTATCAACACTTAGGCGAGGAGCTTATGGGTCTTATAAGCTTATTTTACTATTAAAGTTTAAAGCTTTTTAGTTTTAAGGCTATTTAGTATATAAAGTTTGTAGCTTTATTAACTAAGTAGTCATAAAAACTAATAAAGTTTTAATCTTTAATGTTTAATTAAGTTTATAAGATCGGGTGGTTTAAATTCGTCTCCATTTTCTTCAATCGGATTTTTCTCTCTTTTCCTTTTCTCTTGTTAGTAGTTGTAGCTTATTATTTAGTTTAAAAAATGTTTGCTTTGTTGATTAGTGTTAGTTTTATTAATATGTGTAGTGAGTAGATTTTTATATATGCTTGCTAAGTGTTAAATTGTTTAGAGAATTAAGTCTGATTAATAAAGAGGAGAAAATATTGATTAGTGATTTTTATATTACTTAAATTATTGTTTTGGTTATTCGAGTGGGAAAAAGCCGTAAGAATAATTAGGTAATAATTTAGTAATCGATATCTTAATAAGAGTTGTTTTTAATATAAGCCAACGTTGTGAGAAGATAATTTGTTAAAAAGATATTGGTTCATCAATAAGGACTTAATTGTATGTTTAATTCACACTTAAGGATCTAGTCAATACACTTAGCAAGCATATCTTTTATAATATATCGTTCTTCGTTTAATTACTCGCTATTTGCTATCTAGTTTTTAGATAGTTTAATTAAATTTTTAGTTTAGAACCCAAAACAAAAATATTCGATATTCAAGCATCAAACAAAACGCTTTCGTGGATTTCAAATTCATCTCTCGTCGGGATACGACATCCGGGAGATAAACTATTACTTTTCCTAAAGTAATTGTCATATCAAACGGGATACTCTCTATACTATTACTATTTGGTATTATTATTTAGTTATATATTATATATATACTATATATTAATTATCGAATCACCTGTACGATTTTTTGAAAATGATAACATAACTAAGCACCTCACGAATAAGAACTTTGTATGAATTCACTCAGCACTAGAATTTTTCTGTTTTGGTGGTGGTGTAAGTAATTTACTCATTTGCTTAGTCATGATTTTGTGTCATACCATAGGCTTGTACAAGTATTAAAATTTAAATCCGATAAGGCGTGAGCACCTGACAAATCTATCAAAAGTACTTTTATTGGGTTAGGCTTTTGGGTTAATAAGGGTTGTGAGTTAGACATGGGCTATTTTTGGTTTGGTTCTACAAACGAAGAAAAATAATAAAGTCAAATCTAAAATTGCTAGTCATCACAATCCAATTGAAATGATTACGTACCCAATTTTCCTCTCGATCGATCGCTAGTGTCATGTCTTAGCACATTGGCTAATCGACACCCCAATTTACTTCTTCTTCCTTCATCTTTATAACTTATAGCACATTGGCTATTTTTATTATATTTTTTTCTTTTTTCTCTTTTTTTCAACCAAACTCCTTCGTCACCCCCACATTTTGGATGAGCATACACCACAAAAAATACAAATAAGAGTAGCTACCTCTGTCTTTGTCAAAATGACAAACACAATACAAAGTGTGGTCAATAAGTAATCATCAAAAATTACGTCATTCGTACCAAGTAACTAGCAATCCATAGACTTAACTAAGGGTTAGGCTAAGGTTAAAGGTGTAATATATTTTTTTTATTGAATTTTTAAACGAACGGGATGGCTTGGATGGTGTACTAATTGTATCTAGCACTAGAAATGAGTGCTAACAAAATGGGTCTAAAAGAGTGGTTAACTAACCAATGTGGTTAGCTAAAATCATTAGATATAAAATAGATGGCCATTTGATGTAATTCTTAATTTGCCTTTATCATCTAAATTCACCATAATCACACAAGTGTGATCTCACTGCGGAAGTATAATGCATAACAAGCACAAGTTCTAGAATCGCGACACACTTATAGCAAAAATGGAATTAAGCATAAAAGTGCTTATCATAAGAAATAGGCTTCAATTCCTCACATATTTAAGTAATGGCTACAAATGTGATAGCAAATGCTATCGATCCTAAAAACGGATTGCTCAAATAATCAGGATATGCCAAAATAGCCTTTTTATTTGTTGGAATGGTTTAGTCATTTTTTAATATGTATATTCTACGCGTGAAAACAACAAAATCTTCGAGGGCGACATTTTATCCCTACATTTTTAGATCATTTTTCCTAGTTACTTCACTCCCCCACACTTAAGTTTTGCATTGTCCTCAATGTAAATAAACGAATATCAAAGCAAAGGAAATGGGAAAAATTAGGATGAATGATACTACCTAGGTTAAATACTTCCGTTTGTGGTTTTGGTATGCGAATTAAGTTTCTTCAAAACTTAGTTTTTTGATAAACCACCGATACTTCTCACACATCAACCCTACAAATACATAAATACTACAAATTCCATGACATAATAAAACATCCTAAATTCCAAATCAACTTAAAAGAAAGTACTTAAACATAATTTAAAATATTCCACAAATAAAAATTATACCATCTACTTCACATCTTCAAATTTCACACCTCACATATACCTATAACACACCTATCAACCCACACTTCACCATATATACCTTATATCACTCCACATTTACTTTCAATTATTCAAATAATAAAAACACCTATTTACCATCCAATCAATAATCCATCATCTACACTTCAACATAGATACTCACTCTCGCTCTCTAGCAAACTCTACATCAGTTCACTCCACCCTACCTACAATATATGTCCACACTGTCAGAAACACCCCTAACACAACCCCCACACCCCCCAAACCCAAGATCTCATCCACACACCTCAACACTACAACAACATATCTATCTAGTACACATAGGACAGACAAAAACCCTTAAACTCTATCTACCACAAACATATCACTACACAAGCTACACCCATACTCCGTCCGGTTGAGTATTCATCATAACTCCTCAATCAGACACCACCCCCGCATCATTTATACTCTCAACATATAATATAAACATAATCAACCCTTCCATCACAACACCACTCCTCTCCTAACCAATATAAAACATCTATACTAACCATAGACACCTTGCAATACTCCACACTCAGCACCAAAATTAAAATCCTCAAAAACTCCTAACACCAACATCCCTGCCATGTGAAAACCTCCCATATCATATTGTTAAAAGCGAATACTACACAGAACTAAAAATCAGACACTCACAAGTGAGTCTCACAAGTGTGCCTACAACCTCAAATCTCCACTCTCGAAACCATCCACATCCTCACCCCCTTAGAACTCTCCCAACCACAACCAAGCTAATACTCTCCCACATGTCTCTCTACCACCAACCATATTCCAAGTCCCTCAATAACACTAATACACATACATACAAATATGACTCCTTACCAATGTTCTACATCATGCCAAAAAAACTAACTATGTGATCCTCATCAGTGTGCCCACCCACACAATCTCACCCCCTAGAAACCCCTCTCCCCACACAATCACAAATCCACCCACATTTCATACTTCTACATTCTCTATCATCACAACTGTCTCCCACTTTTACCAATGTAACCCTACACATAGCAGTTTATCTCACAAGTATAGTCTCTAACGTACTGAACTGTAAGTAACTACTCTATAGAGCTCATATACTAACTCCTCCATAAAATCACATCTTCCCACTCAAGTCTACACACAAATAAAATCCCACTCCCTTGAATACATAATAGACTACACTCAGCACTTTAATATCACCTCACACTGTCTCTATATCAAACCCTCCCAATAGAGCACAAAACACATCACCCATACAATTTCTATCAAACTCATGATATACACATCATTCAAAATTTGTATGCTCCACCTCAAACTAGTCAGACATATCATCCCTCGCATACCACAACACCTAGTCTTCACTTCAACTCTACTAGTCACTCCAATCTGACTCCCACACACACAGTCGAATCACTTAAGTTAACTATGTTTCCATTTACCCGTACTAATCTGTAACACACCAACCCTACTCTCACATGCCATCAAGTCGATGCTTTCATCTTGTCATGTTACAGTACATATCTCACACCCTCACTATATACATCTCATATCACAAATACCTACTAACACATGAGTGTACTTTACTCACCCCACACAATCTCATCTACACATCATAATCCATCCTATACTAACTATTGAGACATCTCCACTGTTGTCAAAAGTCGCACAATCCATAAACCTATAATCTAATCCTCTCACTACATTATTACTCTCCATATAATCAAGATCGCTGAGTGTGCTGTCATTGACTCACCCTAACTAAAGCACCACTCGCCACAAGTCTTGTGTCTCTCTCTACAACAAACCTAAATAGTCGAGATCACGTACAATCTAGGTACATATGTATGTACAGAGTACCATGAGTGTGTTGTCACTTACTCAGTCATACCTATTGTATAGTGTCGTGTTCGCTATCTCACTACACCACTACATCCGGCACCACCAGACAATCCCTCATGACTATCTACACTCTAAACACGCTACTTACAAATAATATATCTTATATATCTCCTTGAAATTCGTGGTTCATTAAATACACTGTACTGATATATCCACGAAATTACACACAAACATTGTCCCAATACATGTGATAATAGCCTCACCCTACGTAGAATATACCATCTCACCACAAAGATATAACTCATATCATCCCTCTACTACGTACTATCCGAGATAATATATAATAGAGTATGGTATAATAAGTTACAGTGTAAGACACCTGCAATAAATAGTCCAATATTGAGAAGTAGATACACCATCTCTTACATTAGATTCTACACGAAGAGAAAGTAAGAAGACTCATAGTAAAGATGATACCAAAAGTGCAGACCAACACACCTCCCTAACCATCTCCCTCACTTGATTCTATCAGAATAGAGACTATAGAAAGAATACTATTGGTCCTTTCTAGATACCAACCCCTGACATAACTAGTGTCTAGTACATCATAACCACAATAAAGCATAAAAAGATAATAATATAGAGTAGTAATATGATGAAACTCACTCATCCATCTCGCACATTGTCAGTAATAGATCAGTCTATCACTAGAGCTACTACCAAGAACAGACAGGTGAAAACATATCATACAATTCTCTCAAAAGATAGAGCGTACTCCCATCTCTTGATCTATAGAGACATTCACCATCCACGTAATATAGAGTGATAACTATATCTCTCTGTATCTCACACGATCCAAGACAAAGAACTTACTCACACGCAATAACTCGTGATCACTGTCATCTCAACTCTCTCACGTGCCAGAATAATGTGTTGTCTAAAATCACTTTATCCTACAGTCTTCAGAGTAGTCCCTCATATACTCTGTGTCAAAACAATTCAGATATTGTATGTACTCTATGCCCTGAGTCTCCTCTACCTTAGATCCTCTATGTAGTGTACTTCCATTGCATGTCATGCAGTTCTGACCGGTCTATCTCTCTCATCACAGAAGTGAATCTGTACTCTCCCAATCACTCATTGATACTAAGTCTAATCCACAACTACATAGAATACAAACCTACAAGACCAAGCTCAGTTAACAATATGTCATTATTCATAAGAATTGCTTACTATCATAGTATATACCTCTTAGAGATCTGACACAAATCCTGTGAATTCAGAGATGCCATACCTGTGATGCTGATCCACCCCAACCACATATCCAATACTCTCATCACATCACACCCTGCATATCCACGCACTCAATAATCTCATGTGTCCACTGATCTCTCACAGCGCCCTACATCCATCTTACATAAAAAATATCTCAGACTATCTGGTGTGATACGATCATGTGTCCACACACCACTCTCTCAGACATATCACTGTAGACTACTTGTCACCCCCACTCACACACCAACTGATCACATACGATGAACATTTAGTCACTTGCTCCTGCAAAATTCCATGTGTCCACAACGTCTTTGTGAGTGAATGTGCCGTCTAAACCTGTACCCAACAAACATCCCAAAAATGTCTGACACACGATAGTCACCAGCAGAGATCCCCCCAAAATCCACACTCACTCACTGTGGTTCTAGAATTCAAGCTAGTGGTGCAGAGAGGGCGCGTCGAACTACACATAATGTTAGTCATCCCTTGTCAGAATAGATCACAGCGTTAGACATGACTACTAACTCAGACGTCCTATTCATTACTACGTGTACCATTGATGATAAATAGTCTCACTAATAGTATGACAATATCGACATGTTGTGTGATGTGTCACATACCCTCCTGATCATCCTCACATGTGACCGATAGGTCAGACCGATCCCCCCCTAATTAGACTGTCTAACATTCAGTATGCACGAAACATCCACAGCTAATAAGTAATAAATGCTCATCTCCAAGTGAGTGTGATAGTTCCCAATACCAGACCTGACCATAGGATTACATCTCCAGTGACACTCTGTATACTACTCACCAAGACAATAAATGTCAAATACCACTCTAAAACCCCCAGTACCAACATACCCATGCCACTGTAATCACATCCGCCATCTCCCAAAAAGTGTGTGTTTATCTATACGTTCCACGCCAAGACTCAATATAGAAATTATCTACCAACTCACGCTGACTAGATATAATATAACAGACGACACGCTCCTGTGCACACTACTAGTATACCCCTTAAGACTAGTATGTGTATTGCTTATCCAATGTACACTCTCAATACTCTTCCAGAAACTGACAATTTAATAGAGAGAACCCATCATCCTAATATAATTAGTTCAAAAAGTACTTACGTCATGATACTAATTGTGATTCAGACCCTGTCTCATCTTGTAATTAGTATCTCAATACAATCTCAACCTCCATCAACTTATCTCTACTCTCTGTGTCTTTATACCAACGGTCCAATACGTCCACTACCGTACACGTCACCTCAAAGACATCCTCAATAGCCGTACCACTCAGTGCACCTCCTATGTAGTCAGTCTCATCACATCTATGAACACTTAATGTGTGTGCCCCAGTGCACACATCTATACACAGTCCCCCCTATCTCCCTTGAGATATAAAGTATCTTTGCGTGCAGACGCTCACCTACGCTGATCACTCCTCTGAGAATCTATAAGAGTCTACTTCTCTATTAACAAGATAATCTAAAGTAATGCGATCTCAAATCGAAACAATGCCTGGATACACCAAGAGATATTAAACCCCACATAACCATAGCTACGACCAATGAATACATCACACACGCTTCTCTTGATAATACTCACACTATATCACTCATTCTGTAAGCGCGACTCATCTAAATAAAACCAACCCTTATAAATAAGAATCTATTAAACGAGACTATATACTAACCATCACATCAATTGACCTCTTGTAAAAAAAAGTTAACCGCCTGTACATCTATGACACCCTAGATAGCGTATATAGAAGTCTGTATAATTTAATTATAAATTCTAACTCCTCTGAGAAGTAGCCCAGACCGAGATGCCGTAAAATACTCCTCCATCTCGCTCGCACCACTCACCATCTCCCATCAATGTGAAAACACATTGAAAATTACTACTCCGCAGTAGCATGAACAAGAGCAAATTCACCTGAATATCCTGCCAATCAGAGATATCCAGTGAAACATCAGGGTAGACAGTGGTTCAGATGTGCGTAATGCGTCTAGCTCTCTGAAGCTTGATTGACGTTAAAGATGATAGTGCGAGCGCCTGAAGTGGATGGCTCTGTCTTCAGGTGTTTGAGATACACTATTGAGTTCTTCTTTAGATGAAGGTCGAGATCTATTTGATACAAGAAGATGGAGGCGTCCTTTGTGCAGGTGTCTCAGTAGTGATAGTTTAAGAGGTCTCATGTAATACAGGGTCTTTGAATCATTAATCTACGCTAAAGCTATCAGTAATGAGACTTGGAGATTGTGTTGCGCACCACAGAGACAATATGGTTACTAAATATTTGATAGCTTAGTTGTCTAGAGTCAATGTTGCTCAATAGTATAAGGAGTTTGGATCATCACGACGTATCGTGGTTGCTGACGTGTGAGAAGAGAGAAGATCGAAAGTGTCAACAAATGAGACCTGTTTCGCGCAATGTGTCTCATGATGATAAGAGACGCACATCTGCTGGGTATGTATCATGTAGTCTGAATGTGAGTCTTCGTGTATTTGGTGGCAATGAAATTCGAGCAGTACTCTGTTGCACTCTTCGCGTGATGCTTGGAATGGTGTCGTGTCTTGAGGATCTGGAGTCATGGTGTGTAGATAATAGTTGATCTTTTTGTCTTGGCATTTTATGTAGTGGCTTTTTTCATATCGGCATGAGTTAGTTCTTATGTTGATGCGATTGTGTCTTGTGCTTTATCCCTTGTTACTAACTTCTTAGGATCATAAACTAATTGCATCATCATTTGTTTATTTATAATACTAGTGCCTTCTTGTGTTTTATGACTTTTGGGACCAACTGCTCATTTTTGGTATTTATCTTGAAAAGCTCGTAACAAACCTTTTGGAATAGACTTTGACTTCGATAACTTGATGTCTTTAAGGAGAATGTTGATTATTCGCGTAGCGGCAGCTTTGTAAATTGACAGATTATCTTGAATATTTTAACTTTTCTGTTCAGTTAGAGTGTGGCTGTGAATTCTCGACTGTCACTGGACTAGTATACTGCCACCGTTGGGAAGACCTACAGGTTTACGTTAGTGATAGACAATAGATATGGACGAAAGAGTCTTTGTCACTTTGTCGAATAGGGTTGCAATAATCACGGTTCCTCGTTAATCAGTATAAATATTGCCTGTGATCAGGTAGAATTCAAAAGAATCTCCTTGACAGGGTTTCGCAGCTGTACTAGCCGTTCTCGTTACCGGAGCGTCTTAAAGCAGACAACATGGTAAGAGTGAATCGGTAAGTTACTATCTTCCCGATTGAGTCGTCAATTCATGTTCAGCTTTCTTATGTCCAGATACCCTTGTGAGGCTGCCCATGGACATAAGATTGAAAATTGATCTAGGAAAATCAGTTGACGTGTTAATTAGTAAAGAGTTTTCTAACACGCCAAACAATTTTATCTTTTCAACTTCATCCATAAATTCATATACTGAACCGATATTGATATTCAGTTGTCACAAGTGTGATTCATAAAGAATCGCACAAGTCACATGCCCCAGTACTTGTTTGATGTTGGCACTGGTAGGATTTTCATCATCATTGTGAATACTGTGAGGTATCACTCTGATGTTCTGGCAATATCACAAGGATAATGCGTAGGACTCTTAGTATCTCACATGTGTTCACAGTGTATGAATCAACATGTGTATTTTAGAATTGTGTCCTATGAGATTTATATTAATCTCTTTTGGCTCTAGACTAAATAAGTACATTTTAGTTTTAGTAATCGGAGGCCGGAGTAGACTGCCACCTTTTCAATACCAACTAACTTAGAGTGAGAAAGTCGATAGAAATGTGTTCAACTCCGTGAGAAATGAAACAAAAATCTTTTGAGAGAATCTGAGTGGCTAGGGAGGGTTGTGCATTGCATCACTGGGTCCATGATATCAGTCTTTAATGTCAGCAATCATCATTGTGATTCTGACAGCAGATGAGTTGACCCGGTTTCTGCCTAGGTGTAAGGAGGGCTTCTTACTTTTCACCCTTTATCTTTACTTTTCTTTTTTATTCTTCAACCCCTTCAATGCTTACCAAGACTTCATCACTAACACCTTGTTGGGTTTGTCCCAGTGTTAGCTTTGTCTTAGTCCGCATTATTCTCTTATCTTACTTTACTTCTTTTGTATCATACCTAAGGACTTTTATTCTATCTAATGTAATGTCCCTGGGTAGATCCCTCCAGTTCTGGCTGGATCATATGAACAAATACCTATACTTAACCACCTTATAACTCCGATAAAAGTAAGTACATGGTCGGTCTTTGGGTATT